>LR812541.1:13989564-14087064 GCA_903798195.1 Danio kyathit
TAAATTCGGAAATACAGAGTGATTGACTGAGCTCCGCACACTGGCTGGACCTTTTATTGAAGTATAAATCATCAAACTTAAAGTGTCACTAGATTCTACTTCGAGGAACAGTTCAATCTTTATTAATAACTCCCCAGTGAAGAAGCGATAAAGAGAGCAATAGATGAGCTGCTGAACTGTAGGCTTATTAGATTAAATGAAATAAATGGCATGTCCTGTTTCAGACGTATGAGCATCATTAGCGCTTCATCTCAGCACCAGCCTGCACTACACACGGGTATAAATAATGAGCAAGACTGAGGCCATAGGCTACTGTCTGTGTTTTAATCTGATAGACAAGAGTTAACCAGTTTTCTTCTTCTTTTTAGTAAAGGACAGTGCATGGATGAAAATAAGCTGTGTGTCAGGAAGCGTGAGCTGCTTTTAGGTGTTTCCACTGACACACCCAGTGATGAGCAAAACACAGAACTCTACTGAACATCATTGTTTTAATGTGTTCATTTACACGGTCCTTGTTTATATTATATTATATTATATTATATTATATTATATTATATTATATTATATTATATTATATTATATTATATTATATTATATTATATTATATTATATATTACCAATAACAATAACAAAACTTTTTATAATTAAACTTTTCAAAATAATTTTAGCTATACAGGGTATAACAATATTGTTATTCATGCGTTATTATAATATATAATGAATAATAAAAATCAATCCACGACAGTCTTCATCTTGATGTTAAATTAAATAAACAAACAAAATGAAGACTACATAAATTGGATTATTACACTTAATAAAATACAAATACAATAAATAATCTAAAAATATATATTTCTATTGTAAAACCTATGACCTATTTTTATCATGAATCAAATAAAATATATTATATATTTAAAATCTACAATATCAGACTGGACTTTATCTAAAATATATGTGTTACAGATCACTGGAGAACTACAGATTTGTCACTGAACTGGACTACAAATAATATCATGCACTTCACACAATCCAGTTCCTGATTCCCTCTGATTGCACACACACAGATGGTAACTCAAAATAGGCTGATAGCTGGGCGCAAATTATACATTGGCGATCAGGGGGGTTGACTTTTTGTTTTCAGTGAATTAAATTGATCTATTTATTTAAATGACATCAAATTTATTAATAAGACGTATATAAGTTTTCAGTGTTTTGATGGATATTAAATGTATTCTGACATACAGCAACCTGATTAATTCAGAGGTTACTAGCTCAGACTATTCAAACTATACATCTAATTTTACTTTACTTTTAGGTTATTTAAACACCTATTTTACAAGAAAACTGTCTCGTGACCACTTACGATATCCATTGCTGCTCTAGATCTGCTGGTTTAGACTGTTGAATGATTCTTGCAAAGACTGATGGGCACGATTATGCATGAACCCCTATAATGGTATGAACCATTATAGGGGTGGTCAAATGTATGTTTGTATTATCTACAGTATTATTTTAATTATTATTATTATTTAAGATAGAGATCTGAGAAAACTTTCTATTAAAGGGCTCTTGTTTTGGCGTCCTTCAGGGGCGGATCAAGCATTAATTAGGGGGGTCAGTTCCTCCCAAACCCCTATAATTCGCACCTGGACTCTATATTCACCTCTCACACACACACATTGCTGAGTCTTGTTTCTTCCTATGAACATTACGAAGCGTGCTCCCTTGTTTGTCTTGAACTGTTTTGACCCTTGTCTTGTTTTTTTTTTCATTTGGATCCTTTGACACCTAGCCTGACGTTTTGCCTGAATTTTGTCCACGTATTTTTGGATTATCTTTATGCTACTGTTTGCCCCTGTTTTGACCATTGCCTATACGACTTCTCTTTAAGTAAACTGCACGTTGATCCTCTAATCGACTGTCCAGAGTCATCTGTTACAATATGTATTATGTTTATTATTTTTAATTCTTAGTGATATTTATTTTATTTAACTTAATACTAAATATATAAAACATTACTATATTATATTTTATTTTATTATATTATAAAGGGACTAAGCCGAAAAATAAATGAATGAATGAATGATATGATATTATATAATATTATATATAAAAAATATTATAAATATATAAAAAATATTATATATATATATATATATATATATATATATATATATATATATATATATATATATATATATATATATATATATATATATATATATATATATACATACATATATTTGTATATAACATAGGTGACCTATGTTTATCATAAACCAACAAGAATATCTAAAATATATGTATTATATTTTATATATGAACATTTTTCTGTGATATTTGTTTTAACTAAATACAAAATATATAAAACGTTATTATATTATATTATATTATATTGTATTGTATTGTATTGTATTTTATTGAATTGTATTGTATTGTATTATATTATATTATATTATATTATATTATATTATATTATATTATATTATATTATATTATATTATATTATATTATATTATTGAGGCAGACTCTGAGAACAGATTTGCGAGTGAAGTTTATTAATTGAGGTCGTACAGGCAGAGGTCAAAAACAGGAGCAAAACAATAACACAAGGGCAATCCAATAATCGTGGTCGTAATACAGGCGAGAGGCCAGACTTTGCGGCAAAGAATCAGAATGGGGAACAAGGCTAGGATCAAAAACACAGGAAACAAAACCAGGGAAAATGCTTTGTAATGATCAGTGATAGAAACAAGACTCGGCCATGTGTGAATGAATGTGAGGTGTATTTATAGTCCTTGTAATCAGTGTAGATGGACAGCAGCTGTGTCTGTGTGTGAGTGTTTAATAAACACCGCAATGTTTTGTATAATCACATGAAATGAATAGCATATATAGAGAAAATAGAGGCCTGCGCCAGTCTCTTACCTGTCAGCTGTGAGTGAGAGTGTTGCCCTGCTGTTGTTCCAGCCACCGGACGCCCCTCTGTCCACCGTCCCACCGCCTGGAGGACACACACTCATCTGCAGAGACAGAGATTCCATGCTGCGTGTCAGGCCAGAGAGGCGTGGGTACAGCGAGGGTGAGCTGCTGGAGCTGGAGAAACACTGAGACGAGCTGATGCTGAGGACTGGAGCCGGGGTGGGACTCAGAGACTGTCCTGAGAGATCCGGCACTTTGGAGTATGGCGGCACTTTTGGAGGAAGATGGTCCTCTGGACTGGTGGTCTCACATTCCAGGCTGCTGGAGGAGATCTTTTCTAAGAGAGGAGGCTTGGACAGAGATCGGGCACTGGAGGGCCTGTGGATGACATGATACAGATATAACAGATATTTCAGTTAGTGTATACAGTATAATGTCTTGTGTTATATAATACAATGTCTTTATATAATATAATATAATATAATATAATATAATATAATATAATATAATATAATATAATATAATATAATATAATATAATATAATATTCATTCATTTTCTTGTCGGCTTTGTCCCTTGCGGGGTCGCCACAGCAGAATGAACCGCCAACTTATCCAGCACGATTTTACGCAGCGGATGCCCTTCCAGCCGCAACCCATCTCTGGGAACTTCCACACACACATTCACACTCATACACTATGGACAATTTAGCTTACCCAATTCACCTGTACTGCATGTCTTTGGACTGTGGGGGAAACCGGAGCACCCGGAGGAAACCCACGCAAACGCAGGGAGAACATGCAAACTCCACACAGAAACGCTAACTGACCCAGCCCAGCCGAGGTTCGAACCTGCGACCCAGCGACGTTCTTGCTGTGAGGCAACAGCACTACCTACTGCGCCACTGTGTTGCATATAATATAATATAATATAATATAATATAATATAATATAATATAATATAATATAATATAATATAATATAATATAATATAATATAATATAATATAATATAATATAATATACAGAAATTGCTTGGAAACTGCCAATCATTACAATCTAAAAATATAATAAATAATCAAATTGTTGCTACATTTTAAATAGTTTATTGTTGATTAATTCAATATTTTGAATTAGATTTTAGGTTATATATGTAATGTTTAAAGGGCAGAGAGCAATTAATAAGCTTGTGTAACTTAGCAAACAATATCACATTGAGATTTGAACCACTTCCTGAACCAGTTGGGCAAAAACAAGACTTCAGACATCATCAATTACACTATTGCTCCAAACAATACAAGCCTCAATGCATGCTTCATTGAAAATTCTGGAAGTTCTTGACACAAGCTCTGAATCCTTGGCACAGAATGTAACATCACTTTTTCCATGTTGTTACTCTTTGGGTTACCCTGGACATTGCTGTTTGTTTGTTTTGTGACAATGTCTGATTTGATTACCTTTATTGTAAAAAGGACACTGACGATGGCACACAGTTGAAATAAATAAGCTTCCTGTAAATGTCTTTGTTTCAACTATAGGTGGGAATAGATTATTTATTTTTTAATCTAGATTAATCTTGGAATTAATCTACATTAATCTAGATTAAAATGGCTCATTTGAATTCTGCCAAAGGCCTTCATAATATGTGTGCTACCCAAATAATAAGTCTTTGAGAATGGGTTTCTCAAACCAGATGGCGCATTAGACCAGGGGCTCATCTCCTGTTTCCAAAATGCATCACAAACTGCTTGAGAAACTGTTCTACTATGATAATTGGTGATGAAAATAAATGATGTTCAATAAGATGAACTTGTGTTTACTAACTGTTAAATTAGTTAAACATGAATTTTGAACTGTAGGCCTACATAAGCTCCAAACAGCGATTTTTGATGACCTTAATCCCACGAAAGTCATAACT
The DNA here is from genome assembly GCA_903798195.1 of Danio kyathit. Classification (NCBI taxonomy): domain Eukaryota; kingdom Metazoa; phylum Chordata; class Actinopteri; order Cypriniformes; family Danionidae; genus Danio; species Danio kyathit. Next base: position 13,994,402 of record LR812541.1, read on the forward strand.
GAACTAAACAGAAATAAAATTAAGACATGTGGAGTATGCATATATTAGTGGCATTATTGAAGTAAACACCGCAGTCTTTAGGACCTTTGGCCATATTTTCCGACAAGATCCACACGTGGCTGTCAGTAAAGGACCGCACACACACATCGCAAAATGCAGTAGTTTTTTCTTACCATTTGGCATGTGTTATTAAATTCCATAACACTCTCACCAGTCTTTACTCCTTATTTGCGTCTAATACCCCAGTTTGTCACAGCGGCATAAATGAAATGTTCATGAGTTAATGTGAAACTGCTGAACTGCAGTAAGAGTCAGGCATCCTGCTGATTTGATTTAGAAGGGCACTTTTTTGTCAGACGGCTCACCGGTCAGGTATACATCCGCACTAAAATATCAAGGTGAAAGTCATCATAGCTTGCGTAGAATAGACCCAGCTCCCAACCCAACTTTGAGAATAGATTAACGGCGATATTTTCTTTATCGCGCGATAAGAGTCTTGCGTTAACGCAGCACGTTAATGCCGATAACGGCCCACACTAGTTTAACATTAAATTAAATTTTAAAAACTATGTTTTACTATCAAAATGTGGTATCAATTCATCCAATTTGGTTAATTTAAATTCTTTTGAACACATTTAGGTACTGCTTGTCAATCAGACTTGTTTCTATGTTTGTTTTTTTCTGTCAATTGCAGAAATGATCGATAAATGGTTTAAGATAAACCACTGTGAGTTTAACTACAGGCCCTGCATGACACGCGTCGTGTCAAGCTCGTGTAGCCAGCCTGGTGAAAGGTGTGGTTTTATGAGGTTTAAATACTGCATTTTTATGATATCTTAAGCCTTATTTTGTTTAAATAGCTTGTCGGATGGTCATCAGAACCAAACTTTTTGATGTACCAAAACATTTCCTTAAAAGTTTTGAAAAAAACATACTTTAAAATACTAATTAATTACATGATTTATCATTAAGAAAAAAAAAATAGGATTCGTTAATTTTTTTATTAAAAACTGTAGCTTATTTTAATTTATTAGGCAAATAACAGTCTGGCAAGCACATTCAACTTTAACTCTGTTAGAATTTGGCCATTTGAATAAAAAAACAAAAAAACAAACTATAATAATAATGTAGAGCTTCACAATTTTATCTAGATTTTTCTCTTGTACAAAAAGTTCAATTGAAGATTCATTGATAACAACAATAGCCTGATGAGAATTAAAGTTAACTATAATATGGGCCGCTATTGGTGCTTCACACCTTTTTATTGGTCATTTTTTGTTTCATGAATAACGTCCAACATTTAGAATAAAAGTTACTTGTAAAATGTTTTCTATTTAACAACAATAAAGTAGGTCAGTAATGAAAGATGACTTTACTTTCGTCAAATTGTATGTTTTCTTGCACAGATGTTGGACTCCAGAACTGATTAGCTTGACTTCACGACAGCCAACAGAGGATTCTGCTTGGCCTTGAAGCCTTCTTTGACGGAATCACACACACAACTGGCTATGACCTGATAGAGTAATTTGCATGACAATGGCATGCGATTTATCATTCAGCCCTAGCCATTACACTCTCACAACGTAACATTCATTTATTAATTTTTCTTTGGCTTATTTATCAGGGGTCGCCAGAGCAAATTGAACCACCAACTACTCCTGCATATGTGTTTTATGCAGCGAATGCCCTTCCAGCTGCAACCCAATCCTGGGAAACACCCATACACTCTTACATTCACACACACACACTCCTACACTATGGACAATTTAGTTTATTCAATTCACCTATGGTGCATGTCTTTGGACTGTGGGGGAAACCGGAGCACCAGGAGGAAACCCACACTAACACAGGGAGAACATGCAAACCCCACACAGAAATGCCAACTGGCCCAGCCGGGACTGGAACCTGCAACCTTCTTGCTGTGAGGCAACAGTGCTAACCACTGAGCCACCATGCCTCCCAGAATGTAACATATATTATTCAAATTAGCAAATTATGACTAAAAATAACAAGCAAGAATAAGATTTTCTCTGACCTCTGGGAGTTTGGAGAGGGCAGCTCTGAGTATTTCCCCAAACTAGAGGGTTGTCGTAGCCCCAGCAGTTTGGATGGAGGCTCCAGTGCACATTGAGTGGGTGTCAGTGTGCCGTTTTTCAGCGACCCTCCTCCGCCACACTCAGAATCAGATGCCACGGCTTTAGCTTTGGCCTTCTCTTTCTCTCGGTCCGTCTGGTTGACCGGAGCGCAGCCGCCTGTACTGGCCCGGTGCGAGCTCTTGCCTGGCTCCTTCAGTCTGGACGGGGTTGGGACTGTTTTCAGGCCCTGAAGACCAATGTCAATGTTGCTGCTGATGGGACGAGCACCTGGACGGCCTCCTGTCAAACTCAAAGTGCTGGTTTTAGCAGGTCTGGGGAGGCTGCGATACTGGATGTTGTTTCGTGCATTTGGAGCCATGAAGCCTTGATCGCAGTTTGAAACGTCCAGGCTGGTCTTCCGTCCTCCACCAGCAGAGGGTTTTACTGGGATACCAGAGGTTTTGGGAGTTTTGTTCACAATTGTAGAGTCTACTGGGACAGTATTTGGTCCGGTTGTAAGAACAGTGGCAGTGCCGGTGTTTTTCTTGTAGCCAAAGGAGTTTGTGGTGCCAGCGGAGGGACGGACGAGCCCGGATGGAGGTTTCCGGTGTTCCCCGCGGTCTTTTCCTGCGTCTGAACTGGAGCGCTGCAGTCCGGATGATTTCACAGCCATTTTGGCCTTGTCCACGACTCGCTGATCATTCTTTGGGACTGCAGATAAACAGAAATAAACACAATTTAAATGTGTATCAAGAAGAATTACAAACATCAGACTAAGACGAAGGAGCTTTTGGTATTAAAGGACATTTGAAGAGTTCAGATGTAAAAACCTCTGAATGCAGTCTAAAATTTACTTCTAAAATTTTGATCAGGCTCCTGTGTGTAGGTTCAGTAATTTTACTTTTATGGCACATAATTAGTTCTTTTTATGGTATTTAAAGTGAAATAACTGAACATAAACATAGGAGACAAAAAAAAATGCTAATTTTTGGTGTAAATTTCAGATACTTTGAGGATTTTGCATCTGAGATCTTCATTTGTCTTATCTCTAAACATACAGTACATTATTTAAAATTTAATCCCATTCAAAACAGAGAAATCACACTGCAAATTAAAGAATGTGGAAGAATAAAAACAAACAATCATTAAAGGGATAGTTCACCCCCCAAAAAATACCTAAAATTACATTAATAAAACAAATTTTAAAATATTTAGGCTACTCATGCCTCCACTTATTCCAATCCAGTCTGAGTTTCTTTCTTCTGTTGATCACATAATAAGATATTTTGAATAATGTTGCGAACTGGTAGCATTTAATTACTGATTTTTTTAATACTATGGATCTCAATTTCCAACATGTCTTCCAATATACACATATCATCTTTTGTGTTTCAAAAAAAAAAGAAAGAAAACAAAATGGAAAATAAATATTTTGAACCACTTGAGTAAATTTTTTGGTAAATATACATTTATTTTATTTTATTATTTTTTATTGCCAGTGTATTAACATATTGTAATGAAACAAAACATTCACAAGTTGTCAACAAAAACCTGTATAACGATTTTTAAGCAAAACTCTTAGTTTCCCAAGAAAATCATAAGGACGTGAATTTTTTGTTCCTTATTCATTCTGACAAATAAAACAAATGAAGATTATTCATTTATTCATTCATTTTCGCTTTTCAGACTCCGTTTCAGAAATAAACCAGCAACTATTCCAGAATATGTTTTACGCAGCGGATGTCCTTCCAGCCGCAACCCAGTACTGGGAAACACCCATACACACTAATTCAGATACACACTCATACATTACGGCCAATTTAGTTTATTCAATTCACCTATAGCACCAGTGTTTAGACTATGGGGAAACCCACGAGAACACAGGACAAAAGATTTTAAAGATCTGTAAAAATTAATTTAGACAGTAGTCTCATAGCCAGATCTACAGTATGTAGTCTATAAACTCAATTATACTTAAACTATTTGAATGAGCTCATCTGCCCACATGATGCTAATGAATTTCAGAGATTGTACAAACATATTGCATATACAGCTCAGGCTCATCGGAAAAATGTCTCAGTCTACTTTTTTTGCAAAACGTAAAATGTGCTGCTCTGGGTAACTTTTTTTTTTTGCACATTTTGGATGAGAAATCTATCTAAATTTTTTGGAAAATCTGAAATATGTTACTTAGGGAACGTTTTGTTGTATGTTTTAGATACATGTTATTCTTGTACACGTCCATGAGATGGCGGAGCTTTTTTATGACCACTGACCTAATCGCAACCAATAGTGCTTTCAAAAGCAAATGTAAGAGACAAGTGCACTGTGACCACATAGTTTTATCATGAGTTAACATTATGTAATTCACCGAACTCGAATTCAAGTGCTCTGCATCACAAGCACAACACGTACAAGGTTAGCTACCAAGCAAACTGACAATGGCAGAAAAGTAGTTTTGAGGGATTTATATGGAATTGTGCAAAGAAACACACCAAAATTTCTTTTATTTGTAGGTAATATATCCCTGAAAATATAATTAAAGAGAAAAGGAGCAAAAGGTGTTGACATCATATGTCCATAGTGTTCATTTTACATAGAAACTGCAGTCAAACTAAGCGGCAACCTCCCGCTCTCCCTTGGGATGCCAATACAGAAGTAACTAAAACTGCAATTCATCGACTCGCCTTGTGGGGCTGGCTCCAGAAAATCCAAGTGCTTTCTGACTGTATTGGTAAATTGGCCATTTTTACAGCTGATAAAAACATGTTTACAGCCTAATACAAAAGATGGCTTTGGTGCATATAGCCATGATTACCCTTCATAACAACTGTGAGGGGGGTGAATTTTTTTAAACCTCATCCGTTTCATTTATATTAAGTTATATTAAGTCTGCATAATTAAGGGCGTGGCCACTTGAGTGACAGCTAGGTCTAGCTGCTCGCTGTCTCATCACCTCAGCTGATTCTGGCTAATTAGCCGATGAGCTCGGCATATTCATCGTGTTTTTGTTTTGGTTAATGTTTCTTTACACAGTCAGTTGCCTTTTGGAATTATAATTTCACAGGTGAATGAAATTATATACTTATATACCATCTCTATAAATGTATTTGTTTTATTTAAGATAATTTATCATTTATAATGTTCTTTAGAACTTGAATGCACTCCAGAATCTGTCAGATTGATTAGCTGTAGGCTATAAAACAGTCATCTGAAGCGTTGTCATTCAGTGTTTTGCCTGGATTTTATAAATAGCCTTGCATTTAGTAACACAGACTATATCTGAAGTGTTTGGAAGTAATTTGCATTTTCCTCCTGTAGAAAAACGTCATAAGAACAATGTTTAGTGGCTCAATGTGTTACAACAGTGTTTTTAAAAGTCTAAAGACTTTATTGATATAGTGTACAACCAAGCACATGTTGGTAAGAACACAAACGAGTCACAGGTAATGAAGTATTAAGCGTTCTCCCAAAGTAAAAAGTCTGTTTTAAGCGAGGTCTAAGCAAAATGCTGAGAATCCAGCATGCGTCTGTAGCTCCCTCTCTGCCTCTTTGCCCTTGTTTGGTATCCCGCGATTGGTGGGATGACGCGCAGACAAAATGCCGATGGTTGGCCGCGCCTACTTGTAGCTTCTTTTGCAGTGTTCAGAAACCTATGGGTGATGTCACGGATACTACGTCCATATCTTTTACAGTCTATGAGTCAAACGTACTGTATGTTAAAGTACATTCTTGCTATTTCATATATCTAGTACTGGATTTGGATTGGTTCTGTCTGACTGATACTCAATCCAGCGAAGTATGACAGTAGTAGAGGTGATATCAGTCTGACAATCACTACATTATTCAGTGTAGAGACACAACACCACCTCAAAGCTGAACTAAATCGACTAATCAACAACTCAACTAACTCATCCCCTATCGCAGTCTACAGCAGGGCTATTCAATTGGCAGCCCGCGGGCCGAATCCAGCCCCCGAGGCAATTTGTTCCGGCCCCATAAATAGTGTGACCAAGACATCAAAAAGAAATTTAGTTCAGTCGAAAAACGGCCGCTATAGTTATGAAGTGACGTGCGTCTGTTCAATACAGCATGAGCTGCAGTTAAAGGCTGCAGAGCGCAAGTCACCTGACATTAATTGAGTGGCGCAAGCAGCCGAAAACATTTGGATGCTTGTAGAAAAGGCCTTTTGTACAATGCACTGATATCGTTAATAGGAATGCAATGATTAGCCGATTTCACTATTCACCCTGCTTTTATTCATTAAGGCTTCTCAACGCCGCATTTCTGTTGCACGGAAAAAAGCTGCTGCAACTAGTTATGCCAATATGCACGCACATTGGATTACCTATAGCAGCAAGCCGTTGACATATTGCGTCTTTTCCGCGAGCAAGTACATCGTTTCCAATTGAGACGTGCGCATATTGGAAGGGGTGCGCGCACTGCTCACAAGCGGACCGACACAACACAGTCTAAATGATCTCAGGCTGTAGTGGTGAGAGTTGTGCGTGGTTTCAGTGCAATGTAAACAAAAGATATGTTAGATGAATTATTAAAATTTATTAAAATGATTATGTATGAACGCAGATGATAACAACAGTTCATTTAAACTCTTATTTAATATATAGCTTAAATTAACATTAGACAAATACTATTTTTATTTATTTATTTGTTCATTGTTCTGTCATTTATTTTCAGTGTAAAATAATCCCTCATGTTTAAATCAAAAGAAAAAAAGTCCAAAGAAAGAAATGGACTATTGTTTGTTTTTATTAATATTTTGTGCTGTATTTGGTTACTGAGCAGCAATAAACAACACTTTAAAATATAAGCAGTTTTCTTGTGATTTTCTAAACTTGTAGTTTTTTAAATTTAATAAATGCATAATAATGGCGATAACCGTGAAACCATGACTATTCTTCAGACTATAATCGTACAACCAAAATCTATAATCGTTGCATCCCTAATTGTTACCCAGTTTAAAACAGAACACATAAATGTGTCTGAATGCAGAAGAAGCCTACTGGAGCATTACACTGATTTTGTGCCTCGAAATATTTGGATATGCTTGTAAAAAAAGCCACATTGTACAATGCAGTGATATTATGTAGTTTCAAAATACAATATATTAACGTTTTAATGTAGAAAAAGTCAACGTGGGTGTCTTTATGAGCACAAATACAGCATATGAGCTCTTATTTTGCTGTTGTGTCATCACTTATATTGCAAGTCATATCTCCGGCCCCCCCGTTTGGGATGCTTTTCGTGAACCGGCCCCCATGACAAACTAATTGAATAGCCCTGGTCTACAGATTTGATTGTTGTGTAAAAGCCTGTAAGCCACCTCTCTAAGCAGTATTAAACCATGTGTAAAGATATCAAAATGGCACATTTGCTCTAGTATATGATAATTTAATTCAATTCAATTCAATTCATCTTTATTTGTATAGCGCTTATACAATGTAGGTTGTGTCAAAGCAGCTTCACATGGAAGATTATAGTGAATTGAAACAGAGTCAGTTCAGTTTTCAGAGATTAAGTTCAGTTCAGTTTAGCTCAGTTTAGTGTGGGTTAATAATCACTACTGAGAGTCCAAACACTGAATAGCAAATTCATCGATGCGCAAATCCATCGATACGCAAATCCATCGATGCTTTAACTCACTAAAGCTAAATTTACAATGGAAAGGTGGCACAGAATTACTTCTGATCATTGTTTTGAATTTCCTCAAAAGCAGCCTTTACATTACAAATATACTTTTGAGGGCAACGTCCAGGAAAAGACACATTAGTGCAGCCTTTAACCACTCCCTGCTATAAAGTAAGCTTTTACACTTCTTCCATCTCTGCAATATATGCGCAACATAAACACAAACAGATGCACAGGCTCTCTTCATTAGAATAATGCAGTACATGGACACAATCCATCATGAGCTAAACACTTTACTGCTTTAATGCTGCTGACTTTAATTCACTCCAATGTAACATGACAGACTGCTTAAGCATTGGAGACATTAACTCAACAGAGGGCCCTTGAAGTCACGGAGCTCTTGGATGGAGTGAGCACGGCACAACTGTTACAGTACTGACAACATGAAATGAGCAAAACTTGCAAAGCCCACCCTGATGGCCATCTGGATCCTCTCAGAGATATTTATAAATATGCTGCAAAAAAACAAGGCCAAAAACGCCATCAACCGTGACTCGATCTCTAAGTGAATGAGAAAACACACCAATCGGATCTTACGGAAACTTGACAATTGGCTTTACTATAACAACGCCATTCACTGTACGCAATAAACCCTGGCAGGATTAACTTAAGCATATAAACGGCTCAATTAGCAGACCACACAACACATAAAAATTAGCGTAACGATGAAATACAGTGTGTATATTTCATCTGTCACGAGGTGCTGTAATTCACACCACTGCCACCCAGGACGACGGCCAGCACAAGTAAATACAGCTGACGTCGACTCGAGATGAAGATTAGATGTGAAAAGAAATATGTGGAGTTGCAATAATGTAGACCATTAACAGACGATGACTGGATTTAACGCTGGCGGGATTGTATCTTAAGAAACACATTTTTTTACACGTTTGTTTAGACTGGAGGGAAACAGTAAAAATGAGTCAGAAACAGAGAAAGAGAATCAATGGAAAGTAAAAATATTGGACAGGGAGATATAAAGTGGCTAACTAAAAGCATCCAAGCATTAAGCTATCAAACTGACAGAGATGCAGCTGTGAGAAGAGGAGTGCAGATAGGTGTGATTTGTCTTCCTAATCAGTATAATGGAGCACTTGTACGACAACAACATACATATTGTGTTAAACATGGTCATATTGTTCGAGATTGGATAGCGTAAAGATCAATTTCCTTGACACCCAGGACTTAATTATTATTAGAAATGTTTGCTAATGCAAGTGTCATTACATTTATTGGGTTCATTTAGTGGCTGCCTGCTTTTTCAACAGTGTTGTTTCTTTTTATTTTTTTTCCCATAGGATTTTTAAAAGAGGCTTTGATAAAGCACTATAAGACACAAAGCAAATTAGCCAATATTCATTATTTGATTGTTGGTTTTGTTGGGTAGAAGTAAACTATTGCTATTATAAAGTCTGGAATGTACTATATTTTTAACACATATGCTTAATGGGACAGTAAGACATTTTTTGCCACTACAGGGTGCTTATTCACTACAAACAAATGCATATTTTAATGAGGAAGAATTGGAATCTTGAAAGTTGTTGTCTTCATGACATCCTATGGGATTTGTGGTTGAATAAAACTTATTATGATGGTAATATGAAGCAGAGTAATGCTGAAAGCCATAGAAGTGAAACAAGAGTGCTATTGCAATTGACCCAAGCAAGCCAGTGGTGACAGTGGCGGGGACAAACTTCACCAATTGATGAAAGTGAAAGAGAAAAAAAAAAGACTCAAGAGAAACCAGGCTCAGTTGGGCATGACCATTTCTCCTCTCGCCAAACTTCTTGTGCAGAGCTGCATTCTAGGCGTTGGAAGCTGGAGAACACTGGACGCCCATCGCGGAGAAGCTGCAGCTCTAAGTAGGTCACCAACGGCGCTATCACTTGCTAAACAGTGGTGCCCAACCTCGGTCCTAGAGGGCCAGTGTCCTGCATAGTTTAGCTCCAACTTCCTTCAACACACCTTCCTGGAAGTTTCTAGCTTACCTAGAAATACTGCAGCTTGATAAGCTGGTTCAGGTGTGTCTAATTGGGGCTGGAACTAAAATATAGGACACTGGCCCTGCAGGACCGAGTTTGGGCATCCCTTTGCTAAATGGATGACTCAAAACACGAGTACTCGAGACTGATTAACTAAACCTTTCTGTTATTAGATAGCCCACACAACTTTAGTTTATGGTTATGTGACGCATACCTGCCAACACTCCCGTTTTTCCTGGGAGTCTCCCGTATTGTATTGTCTTACGGAAAACTTCCGGAAATCCCCCCAACCCCCCCCCCCCCCCCCCCCCCTCCTCAGCTTTTAGGTACAGTTAGACCTGAGACCTGGTACATTTGCGCGTGCTCTTCAGTCCGCGCGCACTCCTCCCCGCTCTACAGTTTGCACGCACCTCTCCACCCCGCCTCCCCATCCCCGCTCTACAGTTCGTGCGCACCTCTGCACCCCCCTTCCCCACTCCCCCGCTCTGCAGTCCGCGCATCACCCCTCCAAACCCAACATCACCCCACCCCCCACCCCTCCCCTCGCACTTTAGTTTGCGCGCACCATCAACCCTCCCCTCCCTCCAAACCAAATGTTAGCAGGTATGATGTGACATGACAATAACCATTGAACTACCTGAGGACGGGAAAGTATTTGCATACTTTCCCCTCACAAATCCTTTCGAGTGGCTTTAGATGAACAAGTCTTACCTCTTCTCATTGGCATTGACTAGTTTTTAGACTTGATGGGAAACAATTCTTTATTTTAATGAATCTTCCCCATTTGAATCTTCTCTATGTCTGTTTTCTTATTCCTATTTTTTTATTTATTGAAACACAAATTTGATAAACATTGTGTTGATCCATATACATGTTTCACCACAGTTTAATTTTGAAAACGTAGCCCTATATACATTTCTGGTGATCGCGAATTATGTAGCCAGAGGTACGTATAGCTACATTTTGTCTTTAAAATAAATCCTATTGGGCGGTATGATGCCATTCCTTTTCGCGCTTAGCAGCTGACCGCTTACCTCCATATGAATGGTTTTCGGCTGTTACCAGTTTGTCCAGTGGCTCGCCGTGTACGAGAGGAGTTGACCGCAACAACGGGGCTGGCAATGAACGGTTTCAGAATGAAGGTAAGACAAAAACAAAAGCCAAAAATAAAATAAACAACTAAATAACAGGGCGAGAACGCGGTAAAATCAGGCTGTGGCAAAGGGTTTTTCTTTCTCTGGATTGCTTTTGAAAACATGGTCGGTTGGGTTTAGGGAAGTAGGTGTTTGCTGGCCAATCAATGCTTTTGAAAACACTATCGGTGGAGTTTAGGGAAGGAGGAGGGTGGGTCAGTCGATCAGTCAGTCAGTCAGTCAGAGAGTCTGTCGGCAGCGGCCTCTGGTGGATTTACACGAGATGGGTAGGTGCAAAAGTACTCGCGAGACTAATTTGAGTTTTTAAAAAGCGTACACAGCAGCCTCTGGTGGATTCGCTAAAATAAAAACTGCAAAAAATGTACCTCTTGGAACGTATTTGACGGGCTCCAGAAATGTATATAGGTGTACATTTTCAGAATGAGCCTGGGTTGACGCAATATACCTATTCACATACTGTTTATTATGGTAGTGGGCAAATTTGGATGCCCAGGCCAGGTAAATGTTAGTTATTTTTAAAAAAATAATAATAATTAAATAATAATAATAATAATAATTATTTTTATTATTATTATTATTATTATTATTATTATTATTATGTTTATTACTATTGGGGGGGGTATAGACAGTCTGTAAAAAATTTACTAAATACCTATCCCAATCACGCATCCCTACTTATATTACCTATTCCTACATAATCATAATTATCCCACCTTGCAAACAAGACTCACATGACAAACTGAATGCCTCTTTTCATTCAGTTGATCCTCCTTCATAAATTAGGCATGGACAATCACGAAGAAGATTCAGCAGTAAGTCTTATGCAGGAGAGCCGTCGCTTTATAAAAGACCAAATCTGAGTCAGCACTAAAGTGATTCATTCACTCGCAAGATTCATTTTTAAAACACTGATCTGGACTTAAATACAGAGCCTTTTTTACCACAGGCCAGAAAATCCATGAGATCAGCTCATGCTGGGATTGATCAATTATCGTCACTCTGCGTGAGGAATGAGACCCCATAAATAAGATTGTTCGGTTCATTTCTCTCCAGGCTTATGAGAAGCTGTATTTCAAACACATCTCGCGTGACAGGGATTGAGGTTCCCAATCACATAAGTATTTTTCAAATAGGGAATATCTAAGAGCCTATTCCAGTAGATGATAAATCAAAAAGACAACACTGAATAAAAGCTGGAAGCAATTCTCTCGGTACAGTATGTGGGTATAATCATGTGGCATCTCGTGTGATGAGAGAGACAGACAGCGCTGACACAGACATTTGGCTCGCTGGGCTCTAACATCTACACACTTGCTGAAAGACTAATGACTGCTTCTGCACTCCACTATCTCTGGGAAAAACCACTTTACTCCTGCTTTCAGGTGGTTTTTCACAGTTCTGTTTCATACATGGTTTGACTTACAATAACTCAAGGTTATTGCAAACTGAAGTGCAAAATTTTTGTATGTGTTTTTTCATAAGTTTGCATTTACATATATTTCATTGATCAAGGAAAATAGGAATCAAGTTTAAAGGTGACAGAGGGATGGTAAAATCGAGAGATAACAGAGGCAGGATATGCTTGGCTATTTATAGGGGTTTGGTCTTTAAAACAAACCCAAAAAGTAAAGGTAACTCAAACCATTTGAGGAAACCGATTGCAACAAACCATTTAAGTTCAAAAACTAATCCTAATGAGTACTGTCAACTTAATCCATTTGAGTAAATGAAGCAATTTGAGCACAGTAAAACATAATAAATGAAGAAAACTCAAATCAACTGAGTACTGTAAAACCCAATAAGTTAAGTCAACTCAAACCGTTTGAGGAAACCGATTGCTACAAACCACTTGAGTTAAAAACTAATCTATACTGTGAACTGTGTAATCTAGTACTGTGAACTTACTTCATTTAAGTTGAAGTAATGAGTCCAGTGGCAGTCATCTTTGAACAAATCCCAATCATTGTATGCTGCTTGTTTTTCTGTCTGTTCCATTGCTCCGTTTGTTAGATGTTTGCTCCAACATTCTCCAACGCGTCAAATGCACAAAACACCCACTTTGCGCCATCGGATATCTAATCCCATCTGTGCATTGACTTCACATGTAAATCACTAGTGCTTCATCTGTGTCAGCTTACTGCACAGGCTACAAAACAATTCCCCCTCCCCCCCTCCATGTAAAGTTAGGACTTTAAGGGCCCAGGTGAGACATCATTTTTTTTTTGAGAGACACTCAAATACATCAAGTGCAACATCTATAAGTCATGTAAAACAATTAATTGCAAAGTAAAATAATATAATTTGATTATATGGTTTGGACCTTGGATGATTTATAAGACTATTTCCATTTTAGTTGTGATTATTTTGCGTTTAAATTAAGAATTTTGCAGAATTGAAAAAATTTGCGACTGTTTGTTGATTTTGCATTGCATTTGCAGTGATCGCAAAATTGCAAAGAACCAGGGGATCTAATAGTTCTCTATGATCTACATAATTTGTAAAATAAAGACTTGCAGGGTAAGAAAACAGCATAAGATGAAGTTGCTGCGGTCTTTGGTGGAGATGAAGTATTTTAGATGGACGGACGGACTGATTTTCCCCTCACAAATCCTTTCGAGTGGCTTTAGATGAACAAGTCTTACCTCTTCTCATTGGCATTTACTAATTTTTAGACTTGATGGGAAACAATTCTTTATTTTAATGAATCTTCCCCATTTGAATCTTCTCTATGTCTGTTTTATTATTCCTATTTTTTTATTTATTGAAACACAAATTTGATAAACATTGTATTGATCCTTATACACGTTGCACCACAGTGTAATTTTGAAAACGTAGCCCTATATACATTTCTGGTGATCGCGAATTATGTAGCCAAAGGTACGTATGGCTACATTTTGTCTTTAAAATGAATCCTATTGGGCGGTATGATGCCATTCCTTTTCGCGCTTAGCAGCTGACCGCTTACTTCCATATGAATCGTTTTCTGCTGTTACCAGTTTGTCCAGTGGCTCGCCGTGTACGAGAGGAGTTGACCGCAACAACGGGGTTGGCAATGAACGGTTTCAGAATGGAGATAAGACAAAAACAAAAGCCAAAAATAAAATAAACAACTAAATAACAGGGTGAGAACGCGGTAAAAGCAGGCTGTGGCAAAGGGTTTTTCTTTCTCTGGATTGCTTTTGAAAACACGGTCGGTTGGGTTTAGGGAAGTAGGTGTTTGCTGGCCAATCAATGCTTTTGAAAACACTATCGGTGGAGTTTAGGGAAGGAGGAGGGTGGGTCAGTCGATCAGTCAGTCAGTTAGTCAGTGAGTCTGTCGGCAGTGGCCTCTGGTGGATTTACATGAGATGGGCAGGTGCAAAAGCACTCGCGAGACAAATTTGAGTTTTTAAAAAGCGTACACAGCAGCCTCTGGTGGATTCACTAAAATAAAAACTGCAAAAAAATGTACCTCTTGGAACGTATTTGACGGTCTCCAGAAATGTATATAGGGGTACATTTTCAGAATGAGCCTGGGTTGACGCAATATACCTATTCACATACTGTTTATTATGGTAGTGGGCAAATTTTGATGCCCAGGCAATAATGTTAGTTATTTAAAAAATAAAAAATAAATAAGTAATAATAATAATAATAATTATAACAATAACAATAATTATTATTATTATTATACGGACGGACGGACGGACGGACAGACGGATAGACGGACAGACAGACAGACAGACAGACCTGGTTAACAGTATGTTTCCTTAATATATATGGTGAATAACCGTAAATTGACTTTCCCAGAATTCCCTGTATGACACATCACTTTTTATGCTTTTTGTTGACATTACTATTGATCTTTTTAGTTGTTTCCCCATAAGTTATGTAACATTAGAGATTTATGTTACATTTAGTGTTGATAAACAATGTTTATTTCATGACTTTAATTTTATGCGTGTTACCATACTGGTGTTTATTAGCTGTGTGTATGACACTAAACACCTTCTATACACTGATACACTTTTCTGCTTGTGGTAAAAGTTGTTTGTGATGAGCACTGGTTCATTATGTATGAACTTTCTCATCACCACCTGCATATGGCTGTGTTAACGTGTCTATCTGTGTAACAAAAGATGTGTAGATGTTGCTAATCAATATACAAATATTTACCTCTATAAATTAAAGATATACGGTAGTTTACTGTAAAAATGAGAAATTACTTTCACGGTTTGTACCGTACTTTTAACGGTTAATTACTGGCAACCACAGCTGCCGTTTTTTTACCGTAAATTTTACAGATTTATTTTTTACAGTGTAGATAGATAGATAGTGTATGTCAAAACTGTTTATGTTAATGAGGGAGTGATCATCATTAATTGGCAGCCCTCTGAGGACAATGTGAATCAAAATGTTTCTGCCTGCGTTTTTTTCAGTGTGTGATTATAAAAATAAAATTAATTATTTTTTGCCATTAGAAGCTGACTAAATTCATATAATATTTTTGCATAATAGCTCCCATTTAAAATAAAAAGGAAGGAAAAATTGTGTCCCATATCTGGCCGTTTGAATACTAATATTTGGTTATTACACAAAAAATCTTGCTCCAAAAGCACAAGCCACTTTGCTTTCCAAAACCTCCAATTCTCCGCTTCTCCAGCTAAAACTGATGGCTTATAGTAGCAGACATGACAGCTTGACTGAAAGAGTGTAATTTGGACAGAAAACGTGGTAAGTGTGTTTTCTGAATCAAGCAGATCGAGTTGCGCAGTTCACTGGGTGCAGTTGCTTAAGTTTCATCAGTCCATCACTCAGCCTGTTGTGTGTTCTGGAAATGAATGGCAGACCTGTTGATGAGCTGGATTTATGTCAACACACACACACACTCAGACGGACCCAGTGAAAGACTCAACATGGCTGCCTTTCATTAAGGTGACTGCATGACGTGCTTTATGTTTTGCTTTGGATAGTTTATTTTCCAACACGTACAGTACAGCATCCAGATGGTCTCTTTCAGGTCCAGCTGCATAAGCGCTGTGTTCGCTATCTGTTTTGCTTCTTAAGGATTTTTTTTGTACAGAAAAGACAAAAACTGAAATTAAATAAAATTATAATACAAGTTACAAACAATACAGTTACCAAAGCTAATTGAAATATAAAATGAAAGATTCCAGTTTATAGCATACCTGCCAACACTCCCGTTTTTCCCGGGAGTCTCCCGTATTTCAGACCCGTCTCCCGTATTGTTCTGTCTCCCGGTAAACTCCCGGAATTTCCCCGCCCCCCCGCTCCTCAGCATTTTGGTACAGTCCGGGCTGAAACTTGGTGCTTGTGCTCTTCCGGTCGCGCGCTACAGTTCGCACGCCCCTATCTCCCCAAACCTCTCACCCCTCTCGCTCTTCAGTTTGCGCCAGTGTTGCCAACTTAGCGACAAATTTTCAAAAAAGCGACTAGCGACAAATCTAGTGACTTTTTTGTGTGTTACTGGCGATTTTTATAGACTGTCGTTTGTCCATTACTGTACCGTCCCTACTCTTCTCAACGAGCTGCGGGTGATGATGCTGACTCGCTTAACAGAAAAGGCTGCAATGGGCTATAACGGTCAGTGCGACTCTGGTGCTGTTCAGCAAACAGTGACACGGACACTGATGTTAAATGGCAGCGGTGATCAGCTGATCCATTACAGATGGCGACATGGTGGAGAAAACCCGCTCTGCAGACACGCTCGTGTCTGGATACACAAGTACTGTTATTGTTGTAACAGTCGAGAGAGGAGATAAAACGTTGCCTCACGAACACCACCAGGTCAAAGGGGCCACAGAGAGAGAGGGAGAGAGAGAGAGAGAGAGAGAGAGTGAGTATATATATATATATATATATATATATATATATATATATATATATATATATATATATATATATATATATATATATCGATAAAGTAGTTTTTAAAGTCAATAAAATAAGTAAAGGCCACGCAGTGGCGCAGTAGGTAGTGCTGTCGCCTCACAGCAAGAAGGTCGCTGGTTCAAGCCTCGGCTGGGTAAGTTGGCGTTTCTGTGTGGAGTTTGCATGTTCTCCCTGCGTTCACGTGGGTTTCCTCCGGGTGCTCTAGTTTCCCCCACAGTCCAAAGACATGCAGTACAGGTGAATTGGGTAGGCTAAATTGTCCATAGTATATGTGTGTGAATGAGTGTGTGTGGATGTATCCCAGAGATGGGTTGCGGCTGGAAGGGCATCCGCTGTGTAAAAACGTGCTGGATAAGTTGGCGGTTTATTCCGCTGTGGCGACCCCGGATTAATAAAGGGACTAAGCCGAAAAGAAAATGAATGAATGAATGAATGAATAAAATAAGTAAATAAATAAATAATTAAATAAATAAATAGGGCGGTACGGTGGTGCAGTGGGTAGCACTGTTGCCTCACAGCAAGAAGGTAGCGGGTTCGAGCCTCGGCTGAATCAGTTGGCATTTCAGTGTGGAGTTTGCATGTTCTCCCCATTTTGTGGTGGGTTTCCTCCGGGTGCTCCGGTTTCCCCCACAAGTCCAATGACTTAGCGCTATAGGTGAATTGGAGTAGCTAAATTGTCCATAGTTGTATTGTCCATTTGTGTGTGAATGGGTGTGTATGGGTGTTTCCCAGTGATGGGATGCAGCTGGAAGGGAATTAGCAGCGAAAACATATGCTGGATAAGTTGGTGGTTCATTCCATTGTGGTGACCCCAGATTAATAAAGGGACTAAGCCGAAAAGAAATTGAATGAATGAATGAATGAATGGAGAGTATTCTTGTAGCTGACTAAAACCCTAAAACATAAACACACACATACAGTTGAAGTCAGAATTAACAGCCCCCCTGAATTATTCGCCCCCTGTTTATTTTTTCCTCAATTTCTGTTTAATGGAGAGAAGATTTTTTTCAACACATTTCTAAACATAATAGTTTTAATAATTCATTTCTAATAACTGATTTATTTTATCTTTGCCTTAATGACAGTAAATAATATTTTACTATATATTTTTCAAGACACTTCTATACAGCTTAAAGTGACATTTAAAGGCTTAATTAGGTTAACTAGGCAGGTTAGGGTAATTAGGCAAGTTATTGTATAACAATAGTTTATGTAGACTATCGAAAAAATATATAGCTTAAAGGGGCTAATAATTTTGTCCCTAAAATAGTTTAAAAAAAATTAAAAACCTCTAAAAATTCTAGCCGAAATAACACAAATATTATCAAAATATTATCAGACATACTGTGAAAATTTCATTGCTCTGTTAAACATAATTTGGCAAATATTTTAAAAAGATAAAACAATTCAAAGGGGGCTAATAATTCTGACTTCAACTGTATATGTGTGTATATGTTTTAGGGTTTTAGTCAGCTACAAGAATACTCTCCATTCATTCATTCATTCATTCATTCATTCATTCATTCATTCATTCAATTTCTTTTCGGCTTAGTCCCTTTATTAATCTGGGGTCACCACAATGGAATGAACCACCAACTTATCCAGCATATATATATATATATATATATATAAAATTAAAAGACTTTTTATGGTGGCTTTAAATGTTTCCAAAAATAAGCAGCTTGAAGCACTTTTTAATCACAGCATTAACTCTGTTGTTGCAAATTGTGAAATTGTGCAAACTGTGACAGAAGAGTAAAAATGGTCAGATGGGGCGATGGCGTCACAGGAAGAGGAAGAGTGGGGTAATGCTGTGTGGTTTGGAGAGCTGTTATCATGGAGGCCGGTGGAGGAGAACAGCTGGCCAGATCTGCTGCCAGGCCTCGACTCCAGCACAGAGAGGAACAGACCGCCTTTCTCTTTGCTGGAGCCGCACACTGGATCTAATGAGCCTGAACTGAGTGTCTTCATAGGAGACAGAGCGCCGCTTTCAGAGATGAAGACGCCTCTGTCTATAGATGAGGTCAAAGACACTGATACTGCAGTCTGTAATCACTGCACGCGTCATTGACTCAAAGCTCACCTAAGGCTCACAAAGCTGAACAATAAAATCCCTGCAGAAGAGAAAGATCACCTACGAGATCTCCTTAGCAAATTCCTCAGTCTAGACCAGAGGTGCACAAACTTTTTTCCTATAGACCATTTCAAGAGTTCACACTTAGCTGATGATCAATAAAGCGTAATTGGCATGCTGTCCCGGGAGAGAGCCCTGAGCTCGTATATCCTCGAGCCCGGGGCTCCCACCCGTTAGAAGGGCGAGAGGGAAGTTCGAGCTCAGAAAGGTCTCGAGAACTCCCCCGCTTATCGCCGTGTGAAAAGTGTAAACTAAGGTTGTCTTAGGCAATAATTTGGTTTAGTCGATTGGCTATGGTGTATGTTTTTGGACGGTGGGAGGAAACCGGGGAAGCCGGGGGAAAACCCACGCGAACACGGGGAGAACATGAAAACTCCGCACAGAAACACCAACCGGCTCAATGGGAGGTTGAACTGGTGGCGTTCTTGCTGTGAGGCAACAGTGCTAGTCACTGGGCCGCCGTGTCGCCCTATAGGAAAGGGTGGAAGTACGGGTGGAAGGAGGGGGGAACTTCGAGACGAAGATAACTGGAGTGAAATCTCTGGTTATTTATAGTGTGTCCGTAATCATCTAATAGGGAAGATTACAGAGCTGATAAGGTGGCAGCCGTGTTGATCATAAGCACGTGATCCTCTTGAAATTAGTTTATAAATAAACCACACTTTGAGGGATGTAAGCAATAACAATGGTCCCAACCTATTTCCTATTTTACATTTTTAATTTCTACAGCTTCTGAGAATCCAAAAACATAACTGTTTTAACATTAAGTTATGAATGAATTGCCTCTTGTTACAGTTGAAATAGTTTGATAACAAGCAGAAAATGTTTATGGGCCAATGACATGACCACATTGAAATGGTCTATAAAGGGCCTAAAAGCAAACTTTATTGAGGGTTGTGGGTCAAATACCAAACCAAAGTCCCTTTTAGGCAAGTCATTTCACTCAGTGGCCATCTTTGAAATGCCTCTTGGGCAGTATGCTGTATCTGTTTGATTGGAGAAACATCAAATTCTTCAAAATCGCTTGTCATATTAGGAATCACCAGTAAAATTAAACAACAACTGTCTCTTTAGTTTCATTTCTAAACGTTTGAATCACACAAAATCTGCAGAAACTCACATGTGGTCCAATCCCCTCCCCCGGAGAATCTTCAGTCTATAGCGATTGCTGATAGGCAAGTACTAGTACTAGAAGGCGGGGCTTCATTCGCTATATTGACAGTTACACTTTTCCCTATTCAAAACTATACGAGTGACACATATTATAAAGTCTTTGACCAAACCGTATATATTAAATTTGCCATGGATAAATTCCCCTAATTCCAAAATTAATCTAGATTAATCAAAAAAAAATTATCTATGCCCACCTATAGAAATGAGTTATTAAAACTATTATGTTTAAAAATTAGGGGCTAATAATTCAGAAGGGCTAATAATTCTGATTTTAACTATACGTGTGGTTGTTTGTGTGTGTCTGTGCTTGTGTATCGATGACTGACCTCCTGGCACTTTGAGCAGGCTCTGTGAGGAGTGTGTGATGGGTGACGTGACGCCCACAGGAGGGTTTCGGCTCTTCTTCAGGCCGAGCGTCTGTGGTTTCCTCAGCTCGCCCTTCACTGCCGGGTCGTCCTGCGATCGGCTCTTCTTCCACTTGCTGGACAAGTCTGTCTTTAGGCTGCCAGTGTCGTAGACTCCACCAGTCTGGCACTGAGTCTTTCCCTCCTCGCTGTACCAGGACAGGCCATTCTCAACCAGAGAGCGCTTCTCTGCGTCCGTGCGCAGCTATGGGTAAAACAAACAACCAGTCAACATATACAGTACAATCTACAGCCAGATTCACTTTCAAGCAGTCTGAAGTTTGAACAATTAGATATAAAGAGTTGTAGTTTATTCCAAATGCTCAATTGATTTACATCACGGCTTCTGTTTTCCGAAAAATGGTCAGTTGACATCCTGATTCAAAGAAGCCCCTCCCCCAGAAATATGCAATTGGCTATGACTGAGTGTGTTCAGATTCCCTCATTACAGTCCCTGCAGTCCTCATTTGTTGTTCTTACAGTGTGTCCTAACCACACTTGACGCGACACAATTCCAGCGACAAGCAATTTGACTGTCGGCACCAAACACAATGTGATATGACAGAAACATTTAAATACCAATGCCATTTATTTATATATCAGCCACTGCACTCCTGATGAAATGGTAAGGGTTATAATCTATTTAATACAGTTGAAACCAGAAGTTTACATACACTCTAAAAAATGTCTGATGGTAAACCATACTAAACGTTTACTATTTTAGGTCCGTTAGGATTACCTAAATGATATACATTTGCTAAATGCCATTTTTTTATTAATGGCAATTAATTTCTAGACAGTCAAAAGTTTACATACATTTCCTTGGTATTTTTTTTAGCTTTGCTTTTAAACTGTATAACATTGGTCAAATGTTTTGGGTATCCTTCCACAAGCTTCTCACAATAGTTTGCAGAAATTTTGGCCCATTCCCCCTGACAGAATTGGTGTAACTGAGTCAGATTTGTTGGCTGTCTTGCTCGCAAAAGCTTTTTCAACTCTGCCCACAAATTTTATATAGGATTGTGATCAGGCTTTGTGATGGCCACTCCAAAACATTCACTCTGTTGTCCTTAAAGCCTATTTCAACTAATTTGGCAGTATGCTTAGGGTCATGGTCTGTTTGGAAGACCCGTTTGTGGCCAAGTTTTAATTTCCTGGCTGATGTCTTGAGATGTTGCTTCAGTATTTCTACATAATGTTCATTCATTCATTCATTCATTTTCTTGTCGGCTTTGTCCCTTGCGGGGTCGCCACAGCGGAATGAACCGCCAACTTATCCAGCACGATTTTACGCAGCGGATGCCCTTCCAGCCGCAACCCATCTCTGGGAACTTCCACACACACATTCACACTCATACACTAAGGACAATTTAGCTTACCCAATTCACCTGTACTGCATGTCTTTGGACTGTGAGGGAAACCGGAGCACCCGGAGGAAACCCACGCAAACGCAGGGAGAACATGCAAATTCCACACAGAAACGCCAACTGACCCAGCCCAGTCGAGGTTCGAACCTGCGACCCAGCGACGTTCTTGCTGTGAGGCAACAGCACTACCTACTGCGCCACTGCGTTGCCCCCTACATAATGTTCTTTCTTTTTAATGACATCTATGCTGTGAAGTGGACCAGTCCCTCCTGCAGCAAAACAGCCCCACAACATGATGCTGCCACCCCCTTCAAAGTTGGGATGGTGTTCCTTAGCTTGCAAGCTTTCCCCTTTGTCCTCCAAATGTAACACTGGTCATTATGGCCAAACAGTTCAATCTTAGTTCCATTAGACCACAGGACATGTCTCCAAAAATTATTATTTTCCCAGTGTAATTTAGCAAATTGTAATCTGGCTTTTTTGTTGATTCTGGCTTGTTGATTTTCCCATGTTGTCACACAAGGAAGCAGTGTGTTTGAGGTTTTCCTTAAATGCTATTCTACAGTTGTGCTTCCAATTAACTCAAATGTTGTAAATTAGACAATCAGAAACTTCCAAAACCTTGACACCATCATCTGAGCTTTTTCAGAGGCATAATAATCTTATTGTATGTAAACTTGACTTTCAAGAAAAGTCATAACAATTTCTCAAAAAATATCTCTCTCATTATTCTGCTATTAAGCATAACAGAAACAAATTTGACAATCCTAACTTACATAAAAGAGAAAAAGTTAACATAAATGTAAACATAATGTAAACTTCTGGTTTCAACTGTATATATTTAACCTATTTGATATTATTACAAGTACATAGGCTGAGTACTGAGGTTGTTGGTTTGCACATTTTCAAATCATTTGACATTTATTTTGTTTTCAAGATTTGAGGTGAACTTACTTTTGGTTACTTTCAGTTTCTAGTCTAAACATTGTAATATAGCACTGGAAATGTGAACCACTCTCATAAAAAATAAATAAAAAAGACGCAAAACACCAAACATGGAAGTTCTGTTTGAGAGCCCGTTTCGTTTCTGCTTTGTGGTCACATTCCAGCACAGATGAGCAGAAGTAACACTTGCTGAGATAAATCAAACACCCTGAACATCAGCTTCTCCAGAAGAACCGTCTGTTTAGTTTTAGCTCTATTGATCTCTGTTTTTTTTTGTTTTGTTTTTTTTTAAGCTGTCCATTGTCACAGGTTTACTGGGATGTGTTCACAAAGCTGTGTTGTATGTCAGCTTAAATTATTGTGACTTAAGTTATGCTGAACCTGGTTTAAATCTGCTGAACAAGTAAATACAGTGTGGACAGGAAAATACTGAGACTATAAAGTAGTCAGCATATTTGGACATATTTTTCTAAATGCAGCCATAGTGTTTTAATTTTTAGGAGTCAGGCAATGAATTAGTAAAACCAGTAATATAATGGTAAAATAAAAGCCGACGACGTTAAGTTTATTTATAAGTTTAAGGTAGGTACAAATCGTCACCTTAGAATTATAAGGTTCTATCTGACATTTTTGTCAAAATTGATTTATTGACATATTCTTATTAAATGACAACTTATTTATATTATGGGATTTTTTTTAATAAGTTGTTTACATTTTAAGACATTTTATTTAAAAAACAAATGTTACACACGCACTGTTTGCTATGGAATACAAAAACTTTGAAGCTCAATATCTCAAAATCATTCAGAACGTAGATAGAACCTTATAATTCCAAGGTGACCAAATATTTGATGTTTAATTTTCTCCACATTATTCTCTTCTGCAATGGATATGGATTTAAATAAATCTAAAAGTGTAATTTTTTTATGTGATGTGATTCAAAGCTGGATTTTTAGTCTTCAGAGTCACTTGATCCTTTAAGAAACATTCTGATATGATGATTTAGAGTTCAAGTAATACCTATTAATTAATCAATACACACACACACACACACACACACACACACACACACACACACACACACACACACACACACACACACACACACACACACACACACACACACACACACACACACACATATATATATATATATATATATAGAGTTGAAGTCAGAATAATTAGCCCCCTTTGAACTTTTTTTTCTTTTTTAAATATTTCCTAAATGATGTTTAACAGAGCAAGGAAATTTTCACAGTTTGTCTGATAATATTTTTTCTTTTGGAGAAAGTCTTATTTGTTTTATTTCGGCTAGAATAAAAGCAGTTTTTAATTTTTTAAAAACCATTTTAGTGACAAAATTATTAGCCCCTTTAAGCTAATTTTTTTTGATAGTCTACAAAACAAACCATCATTATACAATAACTTGCCTAATTACCCTAACCTGCCTAGTTATCCTAATTAACCTAGTTAAGCCTTTAAATGCCACTTTAAGCTCTATAGAAGTGTCTTGAAAAATATCTAGTAAAATATTATTTACTGTCATCATGGCAAAGATAAAAAAATTCGTTATTAGAAATGAGTTAAAACTATTATGCTTAGAAATGTGCTGAAAAAAATCTTCTCTTTGTTAAACAGAAATTGGGGGAAAAATTAAACAGGGGGGGTGAATATTTCAGGGGGGCTAATAATTCTTACTTCAACTGTTTGTATATATATATATATATATATATATATATATATATATATATATATATATATATATATATATATATATATATATATATATATATATATTGCACTGCTTGATTTTTATTTGCAGTTCTTTTTTGTTTGCAAATTTCATTTTTATTTCTCAAAACTTAATTTTCCCTTTTCAGTTCTTTATTTTTGTTAGCAATAATAATTTTTATTTCTCAAAAATTTATTTTTGCTTTGCCATATTTGGGGATTTGCATTCATTTATTTATTTATTGCTCAATACTTTATTTTTTGTTTGCAAAACTTACTTTTATTTTCCAAGTATGTATGGCCCTAGATTGACTCCATACTATTCTTCTATATTATTATTCTTATAGAAAATATAACATTATTTGTATGATAATATAACATCATGGCAAAAAAGTTTCATGGCAAAACTAATTTAAAAAATGCATCATATAATACAATAATAGTCGTTAACAATGCTTTAAATCCTTAATAATCATAGCATACAAATATAATATAATATAATATAACATAACATAACATAATATAATATAAAGTAATATAATATAAATAATATAACATAACATAATATAATATAATATAATAAAATATAACATAACATAACATAACATAATATAAAATAATATAACATAACATAATATAATATAACATAATATAATATAATATAACATAATATAATATAATATAATAAAATATAACATAACATAACATAACATAACATAACACAGAAACGCCAACTGACCCAGCCCAGCCGAGGTTCGAACCTGCGACCCAGCGACGTTCTTGCTGTGAGGCAACAGCACTACCTACTGCGCCACTGGGTTGCCATAATACAATATAATATAATATAATATAATATAATATAATATAATATAATATAATATAATACAATATAATATAATATAATATAATATAATATAATATAATATAATATAATATACAGTTTTTTCTGAATGCTTAAACTCTAACCGAGATTCTTATAGCACAACTTATAAAACGATTAATTCTTATAGCAAAACCACTCACTGAGTTTGCAAAATTAAAAGCACAAACACTGCTTTGCACTAAGTTTGCAATTTTGTAACACACACTTTTCAAAATTGTAGGTACAATCCACTGCACAGCACTCTTTTTGCAGAACTGTAAACACAACTCACTGCTTTACACTGAATTTCCAATTGATCAACACACTCCTAGCAAAACAATACACATGTATGGCTATTATTTACGCTATTCTGCCAACTGTCTGGCACACTGTCGCATGTGAAAACTGATTTAGATAATTGGTTCACTTTGCAATCAGATACTTTCCCCGGTGCCTTGGACTAGAGGACATTACATGTGATGTAGATGAAATTTTGGCTGGACCCAGAAAGACGACGCAATGTAGTCTGATTTATTTTTTCTCAGTGAAATTACTATTTTGTGTTTTGATTTGGAAAAACTCTTGTGTTTGTTTTGATGTGTGTAAATAAACACCAGTACTTGAAGTTTGCATCCCTGTATGTTTACAGAACTATGAGAAAGGTGTGACCTCAAACTGACATAGCCTAGCTTGTGCTCTGAGAAGGCAAAAGTCAGACGTTTTTCTTTATTTTCTTTATAATTTTTTATATTTGACTTTCAAAAACACAACAATTTAGGCCAAACTCAATTCAAACATAATCTTGCACACACTGACTGAGACATGTCATACAGTGAATCAAATATAAAGCCATAAAATTACACACAAAAAACAAAACAAACAAACATACAAATAAACCAATAAACAACAAAAATATATATAAAATAACTTGACAAAAAAAGAACAACATAATGTGCAGACATCAAATAGAAACTCTGTAAGGGGTTAAAGGCATATTCTTGAAACAAATCATATAACTGTTTAGTCTTCTCACTCTTCATTATTTTTAAAGCTTCTACATTGGCGGCAAACTCCTTTTTAAAGATCAGTTGAGACGCTGTTTTTAAAGCAAAAGCCAGATGTAGTTTTTATTCATTTCATCAGTGTGTAGTTGGAGCATTGTGTGCTTATTATTGTGATGGCTTGTGTTAAATGTTTGATACAAAAATATCATTTTTACGAATGTTTGAAGAGTTTAGCAAGGTTTATTAGCTTTTGCAAGAGAACTAAACTGTTTTGCAGATTTGGTGAAGGGTTTGCTTATTAGTGTGTAGAGTTTTGCAAAAATAGCCAATAGTTACAAAAAATGTGCTTAAGCATTCAGAAAAAACTGTAATATAATATAATATAATATAATATAAAATAATATAAAATAACATAAAATCACATAATATAATATAATATAATATAATATAATATAATATAATATAATATAATATAATATAATATAATATAATATAATATAATATAATATAATATAATATAACACAACATAATATAATATAAAATAATATAATATAATATAATATAATATAATATAATATAATATAATATAATATAATATAATATAATATAATATAATAATAATAATAATAATATAAATGATTTATTTTATCAGGCAGACAGACTTGCACTTCTGACATCCATATGCAAAATAAGAAACCAATTCTAATAAAACTGCTAAACAAAACACCCTAACTGTGTGCAATGAAGTGGTAAAGTAAGCGGAATGAGTGTGAGCAGTGACCCCCATCGGCTCAGTGGTGGGCCATACCTGCTTTATTAAATATAAATAAGCCTTTGTGAAGGGTTGATGTGACTTGAGGAATGTCTGCTGACTCTCAGGAATCATGCCATTCGGCCAGCTCACATACTTGACCAATTAAACCTGTCTGAACTCTCGATGTTTGCGTAACTGTGATGCTGACAAGCCATTTCCTCCTCCTGCGGCTCAGATCAAGAAAGCGTTCCTCTCACGAGCACAATAAACTGATCTGAGGAGGACAAACAGCTGCTCTGTGAGTCTCCAGAAGGGACAGGGGTGGTTTTGATGGAGAAAATATTGAAAAGGGATGTTCACACCAAAGGACAATAGCTATGAAGATAATAATAAAGACATATGGTACTGTGCAAAAGTTTTAAAGGGCACCTATGGTTAAAAATCTACTTTTTAAGTTGTTTGGACAGACATACGTGCAGTATTGCCAGATTGGGCGGTTGAATCCAAGTTTGCGGG
Organism: Danio kyathit; assembly: GCA_903798195.1. NCBI lineage: Eukaryota > Metazoa > Chordata > Actinopteri > Cypriniformes > Danionidae > Danio > Danio kyathit. The sequence goes on from LR812541.1 coordinate 14,022,105, forward strand.
TAAAAAATATTTTGGCGGGTTTTTGGGCTGGAAAAAGTCAGCTACATCTGGCAACACTGCATACGTGTAGGTATAGTGTATAGACCGTCATATTGGGGTGATATAAACACACTCAGTCCTTTTTTTTAATTTAACAACATAAAAACGGTGGACCAATTGGATCGATTTTGAGACCGACCGCAACTTGACGGAAGGGTGCGGTCCCTCTGTCCACTAACATTGATTGACAGGCGCGCATGACCATATCCTTAGTTTGTTTCATGCCCACCATTTTCAGCGTGTGAGTCAAAGCGACGTCACCAAAGAAACACCCTTGCTCTATTTTTAGATGTAAGGCTCATTGGGCTCAACACAAGATCAACATTCACTACGTTATCACTCTCCTCCGCGCCAGTGTTTGTAACTAGGTGGGTTTGCATACATGTGTACTTTTCATTGCATCTTCCTTAAACTTCAGCTGTTTGCATTTCCCAGCTCAGCCACGACTCAGGACACTGTTCATATTTCTGCCGCGCCACAGAGCATTATCTGAATAGCTTCATTTGAAATAACATGCGAATGTGCGCGTCTGGTGTGCCGTGTTGTGGCTCTGAGCGGCGCATCCGGTGTATGACGCCCTTTAGTTATAGCCTCAAGCAGGTCGTACACCAGAAGCGCGGCTCGGCAAGGAGCAGCTGCATGCATTTCTGGATTGAACTGCCATTGATGAACTGGATGAACTGTCATGTGCGCGCCGTGTCGCGGCGCATCCGGTGTGTGATGCTCTTCAGTCAAAGTTAATTCAGTGTGCTTGGTTATTAGTCTGGGTGTACAAGCTCGGAGCTTTAAACTAGCACACAGTTGGCTGTAAAACTATACAAAGACACAAATATTTTGTACTCTTTGCTTGGTCTGTGTCCGAGTCGTACATGTGCGGCTGAATGCTGGTCCTCTCACTCATGTTGCTTCTCTCTGTCTGCCTGTCTGTTGCCATACACAGCGGGGGAGCTCTTGGCTCGAAACTAATTTTCATGTGAAGCAACACACCCCTAAAACAACGAACTGTGTACACGCCCCCAAAATGGCACTATTTAACACATTATATAAAAAAATCTGAATTGTGTTTTGAATTGAACCTAAACTGGCACACTCAGAAGAACCGTAATATTAATATGAAATCTTAAAAAAGGGGTAAAATAGGTGCCCTTTAAGCCAACATCAAATCTGTTGTTTTACTGATGGTAAAATGCATACATATGTGACCCTTTACCACAAAACCAGTCATAAATGTTCATAAATAGATCCCTCATAGGCCCATTCCAGACCTTTCTATCTGAAATCAGTGGAATTTTTCCAGAAATGATTCCTTATTTGTGCACAAATTGATAGATACTGAAAGCTTCTCAGACATAGAGAAGTGGGGTGGGGTTTGCGAAGGGTCAATTGAATTACGGCTGAATAAATGACTAATTTTTCTGTGAGCCATTCTTTTAAATGTGGCGGCAGCTCTGACTAACATCTAAAATAACATTTTAGAAGAACACAGACTCTGTGGCTCATCTGTAGAATAATAATGTGGTCAAATGTTCCCCACTGCGCCAAGAAACAGTGATTTTTAGGTAGCTGGAATGACTGAAGCTAAACCAGAAAGTGGTGTGGTCTTCGACAATCACTAACCAACACAAACACGCATTCACTCACAGAGGCCTGAGCATGCAGAGCTACATGGGAGTTCATCTTTGAGAAGGAAACCAGAGACTCCCTCAAGATTCCTTGGCCACGATTGAGTCACATCTCTGTCTTTGGGTGGGATAAGCCGTGTCGTCTGTGTTCGTTGCCGATAGATTTCAGATGAGTATCGACTGAGTCACACTAAAGCGGTTGGTGGTTTGTATCCCATTAGCGGTAAGTTCTGTGTGCTCAGACTCCACTGATCCAGTATCGCGTGTCAAAACTGACGCAACAGGCTTTTGAAGCAGAAACACACACTGTGACAGCAATATTTCAAACCAGGGAGAAGTGAATTACCACAATGGCGGAGTTTCGGCGGGAGCCAATGGGAGTGGTCGGCAGGGAGTTGAGGGAGGAGCCTGCGTTGAACTCCTCGGAGCTGAGGTTGTCCGATCCGTCGCTCAATCCGCTGCTGATCGAGCTGCTTTCATCCCAGCTGTGAAGAACACAGGAGAAATCACATCAATGCACTGCAGGGTATTTCTTTCAGACTTTCTTGCATTTAAGTAACACTTTACAATAACAGTACACCAGGTTATGTGACTTTACTTGGAGGGGCACATTAGAATTAACTTCTTAACTACTCATGAACTCTTGTGTTTAAACTGTACATGTTGATGTCAACAGAACACTTTTCTATTGTTATTCAGTGTAAACGCACTAGACGGGCGTGCATAAGGAGTTTATGAGTAAGAATGAGTTAATGATGATGTACCCCTACAAGTAAAGTCATGATATAATTATACATTAACAGTTCATGAGTTCATGTTGGTTACATTTAGCTTAAACCTAAATGTTAAACAATACATTAATTAAAAACATGTACTAACAAGTAATTAATGTAGCCGTTATTCACACGTGACTCATGTTGTAGTTAAAGTTAGTTCATCATTAGCGCGCGCCTTAACTCATCAATAATTCATAATAAAGTAATGTTTAGTTTATATATTAACACATCATTATTCATGTACTGCTATTGTAAAGTGTTACTTAACATTTACACAAAATATAAGGGAACAAATTAATTGTAAAAAATAGCAAATTATCACATATTTCTAAAGATTTTTAACCAGTTTAGAGTATATTATCACATTCTATCTATGATAATTTCATAATTGTTGTTTCATCAGTGTGCTAGCTCACAATAAGGAGTAATCGCATATTTTTGGGGGGTAAAAAAAAAAAAAATATATATATATATATATATATATATATTTAGAACATTCTGTTTTGGAATTAATAATTTTAGTCAATGATTAAATAAAATCCATAAAGACAAAACCTAGTATGCATGAATTAAAAAAAAAAAAGTAGGCCAAAAAATTATCCTAATGACATTTATATTTAGTCATTTAGCATATTTAGTCCAAAGCGACTTACAATCGAAGAGGCATTCAGCAATGCAACAAGAAGAGGCAATACACACAAGGAAGTGCTAATTACACAAAGGAACTGTTTGTGCTAAGAGGATTAAGTATTAGAGTTAGTGGGGGATTTAATTTTAGTGAGAAGAGTGTTTTTACAGGTGGTTTGTCAAGCCCATTTACCTGTGTGAGTTTTTATTTTATTTTTATCTAACGAGATTGAAGTATGTTCAGATTGCACCCATACTACACTCTACATACCATACTGTATATCAGTGGTCCCCAACCCCCAGGCTGGTCCCAGTCAGTGAATCAGTTGGAACCGGGTCGCACAAGAAATCGTTAATTATTTCTGTTTTATTTATTATCTGAGTCTGAACAATCTTTTATTTTGAAAAATCTTTTATTTTGAAAATGACCATATTCTCTCGGTTACATTTCGGTCACTTGAGCGCCCAAATTTAACCCACACGCTAGCAAAATGAGTTAGAAACAGACATCTTTGGAAAGTTTATTTCCAAAAAGGCCCAAGAAAGGACCTACAAACTGCAAATCCAAAAAAAAAAAATGGTAGCCGCAAATCATTTATTCAACAAATCAGGTCAATCCAACATGTCTGTGCAGGAAGATGCTCAAACTGCTGGAGATCCCAAATGATGGCGGCCGTTCATATATCGCATCTTTTCCAAGTGCAAGTTTGTTATTTCCAATGAAGGGGGTGCGGCTTGTCAAGCTGTGATAAAAATGTTGTTGACCACTGCCATACATGATGTACTTTTAGTGGTTGTGAATTATTTACTCAAAATAAGTACACTTACTTGAGAGAGTATGAGATTTCAGACAGAGTTTTTTTTTTTTTGCAAAATTACTGCAAACAAATTTAACTAAACAAAACGATTCAATGAATCTCTCATTAAGACACGGACTTGATTTTAATGTCCATACTTATTTATCCACAATAGACCTACTAAAGCAGCACAAAAACACTGTTCAATTATGTTACTAATTCCCCCTAAAATATCACGATTTTTGGAATATAAGCATTATTTCTGTACTCAACTGCATGACTCCATTAATAACTTAATACTTTTTTTTTATGTTTCCAATGATTTACAAGGATATCTGTTTGTGTCTGGTCCTGCTGTATCAGGATCCTCAAGCAGCAAATGCTCCAGGATGGAAGGTGACTTTCAGATAAGAGCACATCTTGTCACAAAGACCCTGATAAACCCTGAGAAAGTGATAAGGCCATCCTTGCATCACTGAGCATATATGCTGCAAAAAGACAGCTGAAAGCTTTCCAGTCAGAAGCAACAACTGATAAAATTGCTGTGTCAGAAAGGAACCTGGCCGTTTCTATCAGATGAAATGTGTGTTATGTAAGTGCGCGCCTTATATCTGAACAAACCATGTAGCTACAAGGGTTTGTCATATCTGTAAAGCCGTCTGCTCAGCTGTGGAGACCTATGGAATGAAACAGCTGATTTTAGGATGACACTCCTCATTTTGTGATGTTCCTTTACAAAACCCTTCACTGCTGATCCCCTTGAATTCTTTGAATTTTTACAAAGACTCATTTGGCTCCATCAAACTGTTTATTGTTTTTTTTTTTTTTTTTTTTTTTTTTATCCTCTAATGCAACTGCTGCATCTATTTTAAAAGAAAGCCTCCAAAGATTCTTTTTTCTGTTAATATAAAATGTGTACTTAAACAAAACACAAACCCAAAATAAATTATTAAATAAATCAAAAGCAAAAAGCAAGGCAAAACAGTCTGTAAAAGTTAAAAAATAGCAGAAAAAATAAGCAAAAGAAAACCTGAAAAAAATCATCAAACTAACTAACTAACTAACTAACTAACTAACTAACTAACTAACTAACTAACTAACTAACTAACTAACTAACTAACTAAGGATTTAAAAGCAAAGCAAAACCAAAGCAGAAACTAAAAATAAAAGCGAAAAAAGAACACAAACAAAAAAAGCCAATTAAAAAAACAATAAAAGAAAAAACAAAACAAAGCTAAACTAAAATAAAGCAAAAAAGCAAAAACAAGCATCAAAGCAGTGAAAACCAAAATTAAATAAAAAAAAACTGAAAAAAAAATCTAAACTAACTAAATAAATAACTAAATAACTAAAAAAATAACTAACTAAATAAATCAATAATTCAGATTAAAAGCAGACAATAAAAGCAAAAATCAAAGCAAAGCAAAAACAAAGCAGAAAATAAAATCAAAGCAAAAAACAAAAACAAAAAAAAAGTTAATTAAAAACTATCAAAGAAAAGAAAACAAGGCTAAAAAAGCCAAAAAAAAACAAGCAATAAAGCAATGCAAATCAAAATAAAAAAAAAAACTGAAAAAAATCATCAAAACTAACTAAATAAACAAACAAATAAATAAACAAACAAACAAACAAATTAACAAATAAATCAGATTTTAAAGCAGAAAATAAAAGCAAAAAACAAAGCAGAAACAAAAGAAAAGCTAATTAAAAAACATTATCAAAGAAAAGGAAAACAAAGCTAAACTACAATAAAGCTGAAAAAAGCATCAAAGCAATGCAAACTAAAACTAAATAAAAACAAACTGAAAAAAATATTTAAACTAACTAACTAACTAAATAACTAACTAACTTACTAACTAACGGAATAAATAAATAATTCAGATTTAAAGCAGAACATAAAAGCAAAAATCAAAGCAAAGCAGAAACTAAAAATCAAAGCAAAACAAACAAAACCAAAATAAAAGCTAATTAAAAAAAACTATCAAAGAAAAAAAAAACAAAGCTAAACTACAAATAAAGCAAAAGAATAGCAAAAACAAGCATCAAAGCAATGAAAACCAAAACTAAATAAAAAACACTGAAAAAAATCATTAAACTAACTAAATAAATAAATAAACAAACAAATAAATAAATAAATAGTTTACTATAATCAGATTTACAAGCAGAAAATAAAAAGCAAAAAGGAGAGCAATAGCAGTAACTAAAAATCAAAGCAAAAAAAAAAAAAAAAAACAAGCATCATGCAATGCAAACCAAAACTAATCCAAATACAAACAAACCCAAAATTGAATCAAAAAACAAATCCGAAAATGCAAAAATAAATAAAATAAATACAAAAAAAAAAAATAACTACTAAAAAGTGAAGTCAAACAAATACATCTAAGCTGCTGTTTACACTGGTGTTAAAGACATCAGTTTTGTTATGGTTTCTATTTCGACATCTTTAGACTGCAAAAACGGAGGGTTTTAAAAATGCTAGTGTTGTGTTTCAGTATAGGCGTACTGAAACCTAAACCTTTGAGAATGGAGGTTTATCCACAATAGCCCTCTGACTTGTCTGCTGGACTGTCAAATATGAACGGCAGCAAAACATGCGCATGCCAGGTGAGCATAAAATAAGTCATGTGTCATGTGTTTTAGACTGCATAGTACAGACAGAAACCTTTTTCTGAACCCAGTAAAACTCCAGTAAGTATGACGAGCGTTTTCATTGTAAAATGCAATTTAAAAAAAAAACACACTAGCTTATTCCGCACAGTTCTGCAATGCCATTAACAAAGGCTTTGAGACATCATAATAGCCTTTTGAACCTCCTCCACAAAACACTTTCACACTTTCCCTCCATTTCCACCCCTCCAGTCTCCATCTTCCAGATGCCTTAAATTCCTCAGATGTCCCAGTGACACATAAACACTGGATTAAGTACCGGCAGCTTGCGAGGAGTCTCTCATTATAAGATATCCAAGCACACATTGGGTTGTTTGATGAGCCGTCCTGCAGCCCTGAGGTGAAACACTGACGCTCTCTTCTTGAGTGATAATCATCAGGCTTCAGCTTTCAGGACAGTTCAAAACACCTCAGGCATCAAGCTCTGTGATTATGCTCAAAAAACCCTCATCTCAAGACCTGAGATGACAGAAATCCAGCGTGTTTACCTGTACGGCCGGAAATATTTGTTAGATGTCTCATTTGACAGCTGCTTTTTTTTTTGCTTTGATGCATCACAAGCATGTCAAATATCTAATGTTAAACACTGCAATCTTTAGTCAAAGCTGTGAACTTGACAGCCTGCATGTTTATTCAGTAGCGATATCTCAGCTGTGTGAGATTTACTTCAGAAAGTACCACTTTAATGGGATAGTTCACCCAAAACTAAATGATGCCATTATTTACTCTTCCCTCCACTGCTCTTTGACATTCTTTCTTCTGAAGAAAGCTGGAACCCACTGACTTTCATAGTATTTATTTTTCCTATATGGACATCAATGGATTCAGGTTTTCAGCTTTCTTATTTATTCTTATCTTATTTAGTGTTTAACATAAGAAGCTTTGGATTTTTGTAAATGCATTTGTCAATTTGTGGGTAGGCCTGCACAATATATGGCTTCAGCATCGTTATCGCAATGTGAGCATCTGCAATAGTCACATCGCAGGATCTGCAATGTCAAACGGGCAGCACGGTGGTGCAGTGGGTAACACAATCGCTCACAGCATAAAGGTCGCTGGTTCGAGCTCGGATGGGTCAGTTGGCATTTCTGTGTGGAGTTTGCATGTTCTCCCCGTGTTTCGCGTGCTGGAAGGGCATACACTGCGTAAAACATATGCTGGATACGTTGTGGGTTCATTACGCTGTGGCGATCCCAGATTAATAAGGAGACTAAGCGAAAAGAAAATGAATGAATGAATGAATAAATAAATGAATGAATGAATGAATGTTAACAGAGTAAGAAATTTTCACAGTATGTCTGATAATATTTTTTCTTCTGGAGAAAGTCTTATTTGTTTTATTTCAGCTAGGATAAAAACAGTTTTTAATTTTAGAAAAATCATTTTAAGGTCAAAATTATTAGCCCCTTTAAGCTATATTTTTTTTCGATAGTCTACAAAACAAACCATTGTTATACAATGACTTGCCTAATTACCCTAACCTGCCTAGTTAACCTAATTAACCTAGTTAAGCCTTTAAATGTCACTTTAAGCTGTATAGAAGTGTCTTGAAAAATATCTAGTAAAATATTATTTACTGTCATCATGGCAAAGATAAAATAAATCAGTTATTAGAAATGAGTTATTAAAAGTATTATGTTTAGAAATGTGTTGAAAAAATCTCTCCGTTAAACAGAAATTAAGGGAAAAAATAAACAGGGGGGCTAATAATTCTGACTTCAACTGTATATATATATATGTGTGTGTGTGTGTGTGTGTGTGTGTGTGTGATAAAGACTATATGTGTTATTTTACATTTGATTATTAAATTTGTATATCTAAATATGCTAAACTTTAAGAAAATCATAAAGCACAATATATTTTATTTGTACAGTTTTGCTTTATTATATTTAAGTAGATGCACTCTCAAAATCAGATTCAAAATCACTTTTAAATTCATCCTAAAGTATCAAAAATAATGATTTTTTTTCCCAAATAGACATGATCATGTCATCTGGTGAAATTATAAATTTAATATCACAACATATATCGCAGAAAAATAAAATATCGCAATGTCAGTTGTTTTTTTTCAATATCGTGCTGCCCTAATTTGGGGACTTTTGGAGTTTTCATAAAGATTTTTCTAACTCTAATGGAAAGAAAAAACATCTAAAGCATATGGTAATCTTATACTTGTAATGAGATATTTGTAACCCCAGTGGTTAAAGAAATATATGTACTACATCCACAATATTTTTAAATATATGTTGCATACACTGAATGACATATATTTAATAAATGTGAAATCCAAACATGAACTCATTTCATATATATATGATATATTGCCATATATCATGTTTCTATATGGGACAATACCATTTTAATTAATTATTTTGTTGTACTTTTTATTTTATATAAATCTATCCCTGCAGATTTCAACTACAATACATATTTTAAAGGCAGTTTTCTTAACATAACAGTTTTATTCATATCTATATTCTCAACGTTTTGAAAGAAGGATATGTTTATGCATTTATTTTCCTGGCGTTTAGTATTTTTCGCAATTGTGGAGTGATAAAAATAGATTTCTGCATGTATGGCTGATAATTACAGATATTTCTTTTACACTGTTCGTCTCAGTGTACAATAGACAGGCAGTCCTCTGTGCAGGATCACTGCCATATGTAATATGGAAAAAAGCACAGGACGAGGAGACCTTGAAACCTTGGTTATATCCTCCTGCATGCCCACCGACACCGTCCTCTCTCAAAGGCCAGCCAAAGACACCATGCGTTTCCGATAAACCCAGACTAAAAACGGTATGTTTGATGTTGTGTGAAAGGGTAAAATGCAGATAAGACGCAGACTTTCAGAGATGCTGTGTTCCTCTGGTCAGCAATACCATAGTGTTAGTGAGTGTGAATTTGGCATTTTAAACCAGATGGACTTTATGGAGATTAGCATTGCTGAAAATAAAAAGCTATGAGCAGCAGAATCTCTGAGAGATGAACCCACACTGATAACACAAACACTGGACTGAAACAATGGTCTCAGATTAAAGGGATTATAAAAAGTCTAATGGAGCAGAGGATTCATATTCTGCTTTGTCCATGTGAAACAATGGAACTATAGTTTTATACTGTTACATATTTCTAAGTAAAAAAATGTCTTATGAGTAAAAGTAAAAATACTACTAGGCCTGCTACTACTGCTACTGCTTCTGCTGCTACCCCTGTTACTACTACTTCTGTTACCACTACCCCTACTACTGCTACTTCTGCTACCCCTACTACTGCTACACCTACTACTGTTACTGCTGCTTCTGCTACTGTACCCCTACTACTGTTACTGCTACTTCTGCTACCGTTACCCCTACTACTGTTACTGCTACTGCTATTTCTGCTACTGCTACCTCTACCCCTACTGCTACCGCTATCACTGCCGCTGCTACTGCTGCCCCTACTACTGCTACTGCTACTTCTGCTACTGCTGCTGCTACTTCTGCTACCCCTACTACTACTGCTACTTTTGCTACTGTACCCCTATTACTGTTACTGCTACTTCTGCTACCGTTACCCCTACTACTGCTACTGCTATCTCTACCCCTTCCCCTATCACATTACATCACATTACAAAAGCTTTATTTATGCATGCATATGTATGTACGTACGTTTCTACGTCCGTACGTACGTATGTATGTATGTATGTATGTATGTATGTATGTATGTATGTATGTATGTATGTATGTATGTATGTATGTATGTATGTATGTATGTATCTATATATATTATATATATGTACATACATATATGTAATGCATGTTTTTTTAATGTATATGTTTATATGCATGTACATAATTTTTTCATTGTTTAGATTGCAGATATGTTACTATTTAATTTTCCATTTTAATGGCTAAATTATTAACTAAAACATAATCAATAATTATTACAAATGACCATGTTAGATTAAAATAATAGCATGTACAGAACCAATTGAATAATTAATTATTATTTTTTTTATCTATATAATTGTTTCCATTTTATTTCTAGTATTATTGAATTCTTTAAATTATTACTATATTTATAAACGTCATGTGCATGTTTCAATTAATTAATTAACTTTTTGCCCATTTATTAAATATTAGACTTATATTGAAAAGCAAAAATAGATTTCAGAATATGTTGCAAGCTTGATTCAAACCTGCATCACCAGCATGAGCATCAGAGTTCACCACATCTTAGCAACCTAAGACACTGAGATTTAATGCATTGTCATTTTACAGCCAAAACACTATAAATCACTGTAAGTAAAAAAAATAAATAAATTTAGGGCGACGCAGTGGCGCAGTAGGTAGTGCTGTCGCCTCACTGCAAGAAGGTCGCTGGTTCGAGCCTCGGCTGCGTCAGTTGGCGTTTCTGTGTGGAGTTTGTATGTTCTCCCTGCGTTCGCGTGGATTTCCTTCGGATGCTCCGGTTTCCCCCACAGTCCAAAGACATGTGGTACAGGTGAATTGGGTAGGCTAAATTGTCCATAGTGTATGAGTGTGAATGAGTGTGTGTGGATGTTTCCCAAAGATGGGTTGCAGCTGGAAGGGCATCCGCTGCGTAAAAACGTGCTGGATAAGTTGGCGGTTCATTCCGCTGTGGCGACCCTTAGATTAATAAAGGGATTAAGCCGGAAAGAAAATAAATGAAAATAAAATTTAATTAAAAAAACAAAAAATAAATATTTATATTGTATTATATTATAATAGATGGATTATATTGTATACTATTATATTATTATAATGAATTATATTGTATACTATTTTTATTTATCATTAATAATAATAATAATAATAATAATAATAATAATTTAAAAAAATCTAAAACAGATAGACACCACTGAGCTAATTATGCTAGTGCTTGCTATTAAAGCCATCTTTTTTCCATCTGACGCACACTGTCCTCCCTTCCCAAAGCAGTGCTCTCCAAAAACACAATAATGTCATGTCAAGGCTGCACTGTAATTGCAGAGAGCCTGAGTCCTGCCAGATAGACAGAGGGAGAAAAAAAACAGGACAATTTGAAGATCAAGCGTCCTCCTACTCATCCCCTCCACCCTTAACCAAACATTAAGTTTAATTGCATAGATGCAAGGCATGCAGATAACAGCAATAGTGTGTTTCTAAAGAAAGCATCCGCTATCCATGAGCTATTTGGAGGTTTTCAGTGTAGTAAGAATGAGTTCTCACGACTTCTGTAAACATATAAATATATCTAACTAGACAAAAGCATTTATTTGGTTTTTTAGTGTGGTGTACCGCAATTGTATGTCTTGGGTCATTGGGTCATTAGGCCATGTTCAAATCATTACAAGTAAGTACATTGACTTATTAATATTCTGTTATTTTGTAACTGTAAATTGCAATTTAAATATTGATTGTTTTGGCTTTCTTAAAAATAAATAAATGTCTTAAAACTCAATTTTACTTGATACTGTTACCATTGTTTTTTCATTCATTTTTTTTCCTTCAGCTTTGTTCCTTTATTCATCAGGGGTCACCACAGCAGAATGAACCACCAACTTGTTCGGCATAAGTTTTACATATTGGGTGCCCTTCCAGCTGCAACCCAGTACTGGGAAACATCCATACACACTCATTCACACACATACACTACAGCCAATTTAGTTTATTCAATACACCTATACCGCATGTTTTTGGACTGTGGGGGAAACCGGAGCAACTGCAACATGCAAACTCCACACAGAAATGCCAACTGACCCAGCCTGGACTCAAACCAGCGACCTTTTTGCTGTGAGCCACCGTGCCGCCTACTGTAATTTTTACAATGTATTATCTTATTACATATAATATGTTTGAGAGTATTTTTGTTAAGAGTAAAGAATGAAAAGCAGTAATTTATGTAAGTACTATAACAGTTACAAAAGTTATATTACAGTAGGATACTGTATTTGGTAAGTACAGCACAAGAGTGTAAATCGTATTTACAGTAGCGGATCTGTAGAAATACAGGATGTGGCTGGCAACTCAGCTGTCAGTATGTTATTGTAAATATATAGCAAAAAGAAACAGTTAAATACTGTAAAAAGTTATATAACAGTAGGATACTGTATTTGGTAATTACTGTACAAGAGTGTAAATCTTATTTATAGTAGTGGTTCTGTAAAAATACAGAATGTGGCTGGCAACCCAGCTGCCAGTATGTTTTTGAAAATTTACAGCAAATTTACAGTAAAAAGAAACACAGTTTAATATTGTAAAAAAAAGTGATATTACAGTAGGATACTGTATTTATTAATTAGAGTACCAGACTGTAAATATTATTTATAAATACAGAATGTGGCTGGCAACCCAGCTGCCAATGTGTTATTGAAAATGTATAGCAAAAAGAAACAGTTCAATGCTGTAAAAAAAAAAATATATATATATATATATATATATATAACAGTAGGATACTGTATTTGGTAATTACAGTACAAGAGTATAAATCTTATTTACAGTAGTGGTTCTGTAAAAATACAGAATGTGGCTGGCAACCCAGCTGCCACTATGTTATTGTAAATTTACAGCAAATTTACAGCAAAAAAACACAGTTTAATAATGTAAAAAAGTCATACTACAGTAGGATACTGTATTTGGTAATTACAGTACCAGACTGTAAATATTATTTATAAATACAGAATGTGGCTGGCAACCCAGCAGCCAGTATATATATATGATAATTCACAATAATATTCACAATATTCACAACTAATTATACATAATTATAGGTAGCACCCAATAATCACAAGTAATTATATGTAGCACCCTCACTCTTTATGGCTGTTATGGCTTTTTTCCCCCGTTCCTCTATGTAAAGCCAGTTTACATTGTATAAAGCACTATAAAATTAATAAAGATGACGTGACAACTATTCAACATTATTTTGTGGTTGTAGTAACTTGAACTTGCATGGTAAATCTCACTGTGCACTTTTTCCCCTTTCTGAGTAAATATGTCTACACTGATACCATAATAACAGCAATAGTGGATAGTGGATGCCATCTTTTGAAACACACTAAGTGCTTTCGGGGGAATTTTACAGTAGTTCAAATTACTTTATTATGGCATCTGTCCACACATATATCAACTCCATAAGCACAGCACAATTTGCTAATAATCAGCAGTCTATTTTTAAAGTTTTAATGTGGTGTACCTCAGGTTTGGTAATTTTGTAGTTACAAAAAACACACAATTTCTAACCTAAAAATGCATAGATGCCATAATATATATCAGCTGATATATTTTTAATATGTTTCTGTAGTCCAGCAATGCTTTTGATGCCAACTTTCTAATATCTTTTAAAGAATAATAACAGTAGACAGCAATTGAATACGTCGCCAGCAGCATATGGCCTATATCTTCAACACATAAAGAGGCATATATCAATTGCCTACATGTTCTGCATATTTCGTGCTTCGCCCATCCCAAATTGCCCAGCTTAGTGAAATACTGGAATGCCAAATGACAGGTGGCAGATCCTCTTTCATCAACGCCAACTGCTCGGACACAATCCACAGAGGGAACGGCGGCTAAGCGTGAAAACTGCACGCGTGTCCAACACTCAAAACTACCATATAAACCATAAGAGCGCTCTTTATCAATCATGTCTACTTACAGACAACCAATGTGCCCACACCACACAAGACAAAAAGCTGCTGCTGCATGAAACGCATCATTGTTGAAGCAGTGCCACAGTTGTCCCTTCAGGCGAGAACAAAGGCAGGGTTAAAGCCAATCTACATTGCCAGACTTGGCTCAGGTGTGCTGTAGACTTGGCTGCCAATCTGCATTTTTTTTTTTTTTAAATATCATTAAGATAGTAATCTGTATTAAAAAAAGTGTGCAATTTGTATACCAAAATACAGTATTTACAATATAAAATGTTTATGAGGATTTTAAAATAACTAAATTGGTAGCTGGCAGAGTTTATTATTATTATCATTATCATTTATAGTAGCATTTTTAACAGTGAAGTTGATGTCCTGGACACGGTGAACTCTAAATATGCTATTTATAACTTCAAAAATGTCATCATTGACATATTATGTACTTTTGTCACTTCACTGTATATTCCCTACAAACACAGGATGTCAACATGACATCAGATTGATTGTTGTACCCCAACTTTGTGCGGACATTGGATTTTGATGAAAAGGAAAATCGGGTTGATGTCAGAAGCCATCGTCAGACCGGCGTCAGTGTCCAACTTCGGACAGACATGGAAGATAATGATCACTTTCCAACACAACCTAAAAAAACAAATATTAACGTCTAATAATCTTACAACTGACGATGTGTGGACTTTACCACTATGACATATATCAGACGATGAATTTTGGTTGAACAAAAAGTCAGTATTTGACGTCAATATGGCTCAACGTTTGTTCATTTTCCAACACAACATTGAATTTTGGTCACCCGACACCACAACCTACTTCTAACCTAATATCAATATTATTCAGTATTTTAAATAATAAAATCTACTTGATTTTTCTTCCCTCATATCAAGTAAACATCATATATATGTATGTGTATGTATGTACTGTTCACAGTTGAAGTCAGGATTATTAGCGCCCTGATTTATTAGCCCCCCTGTTTATTTTTTCCCCAATTTCAGTTTAACGGAGCGATTTTTTTCAACACATTTCTAAACATAATAGTTTTAATAACTCATTTCTAATATCTAATTTATTTTATCTTTGCCATGAGGACAGTAAATAATATTTGACTAGATATTTTTAAAGACACTTCTATACAGCTTAAAGTGACATTTAAAGGCGTAACTAAATTAATTAGGTTAACTAGGCAGGTTAGGGTTATTAGGCAAGTTATTGTGTAACGATGGTTTGTTCTGTAGACTATCGACAAAAAAAATTGCTTAAAGGGGCTAATAATTTTGACCTTCATTTTTTTTTTTTTTTTAATTAAAAACTTCTTTTATTTTAGTTAAAATAAAACAAATAAGACTTTCTCCAAAAGAAAAAATATCATCAGACATACTGTGGAAATTGTTTTGCTCTGTTAAACATAATTTGGCAAATATTTAAAAAAGAAAAAAAAATTAAAGGGGGGCTAATAATTCTGACTTCAAACTGTATATACATATATACAACCAGTCGAAAGTTTGGGGTCAGTAGGATTTTTAAATGTTTTAAAATAAGCTTCTCCTGCTCACCAAGGCTGCATTTATGTCATCAAAAATACAGTACAAATCGTAAAATTGTGAAATGTTATTGCACTATAAAATAACTGTTAAGTAGTATATAATTTAATTTAATAATTTATTCCAGTGATTTTAAAGATGAAACTTCATTACTCCAGTTTTTAAAGAAATCACTCTAATATTATTATTATTATTATTATTATTATTATTATTATTATTATTCATTCATTCATTCATTCATTCGTTCATTCATTCATTCATTCATTAATTTTCTTTTCGGCTTAGTCCCTTTATTAATCTGGGGTTGCCACAGCAGAATGAACCGCCAACTTATCCAGCGCGTTTTTATGCAGCAGATGCCCTTCCAGCCGCAACCCATCTCTGGGAAACATCCACACACACTCATTCACATTCACTCATACACTACGGACATTTTAGCCTACCCAATTCACCTGTACCGCATGTCTTTGGACTGTGGGGGAAACCGGAGCACCCGGAGGAAACCCACGCAAACGCAGGGAGAACATGCAAACTTCACACAGAAACGCCAAATGACCCAGCAGAGGCTCGAACCAGCGACTTTCTTGCTGTGAGATGACAGCACTACCTACTTTGCCACTGCGTCGCCTATTATTATTATGAATATTAAGTTAAGTTGGCGGTTCATTCCGCTGTGGCAACCCCAGATTAATAAAGTGACTAAGCCAAAAAGAAAATGAATGAATATATAAATAAATATATTATATATATATATATATATATATATATATATATATATATATATATATAATATATATATATATATATATATATATATATATATTAGTGCTGGGCCGTTATCGGCGTTAACGTGCTGCGTTAAAGCGAGACTCTTATCGCGCGATAAAAAAAATATCGCCGTTAATCTATTCTCAAAGTTAGGTTGGGAGCTGGGTCTATTTTACCCAAGCTGTGATAACTTTCACCTATTAGCGCGGATGGATACCTGACCGGTGAGCCGTCTGCCCTTCTGAATCAAATCAGCAGGCTGCCTGACTCTAACTGCAGGTCGGCAGTTTCATTTTTACTCACGGATATTTCATTCATTCCTTCGTGACAAACTGGGGTATTAGACGCAAATACGGAGAGAATGTTATGGAATTTAATAACGCATGCCAAATGGTAAGAAAAAAAACTTCCGCATTTCGCGATGTGTGTGTGTGCAGTCCTTTACTGACAGCCGCGTGTGGATCTTGTCGGAAAATATGGCGAAAGGTCCTAAAGACCGCCGTGTTTACTTCAATAATGCCACTAATATCTGCATACTCCACATCTTAATTCCATTTCTGTTTAGTTCAGTTATGATTTTAGATAGATCAAGGTAATAAAAAATCGCTGTTTGGAGCTTATGTGGGCCTACAGTTCAACATTGATGTTTAACTGAATAAACAGTAAACACAAGTACATCTTATGGAACATCATTTATTTTCATCACCAATTATCATAGTAGAACAGTTTCTCAAGCAGTTTGTGATGCATTTTTGAAACAGGAGATGAGCCACTGGTCTAATGCGCCACCTGGCTTGAGAAACCTGTTCTCAAAGACTTATTATTTGGGTAACACACATATTTTAAATGCCTTCAGCAGAATTCAAATGAGCCATTTTAATCTAGATTAATCTAGATTAATTTAGAAATTAATCTAGATTAATCTAGATTAAAAAAATTAATCTATGCCCACCTATAATATATATATATATATATATATATATATATATATATATATATATATATATATATATATATATATATATATATATTAAAACTGCTAATATACATCCAGATTTATTTTAGTTTTATGCTAAATTATTCCACACTATATGTCATTTTGTTGTTTTGAAATGTAATTTGCCCCACACTGAAGTATAAGAATATAAGAAAATGTAAGAAAAAACAAACTTCAAGTTAATATTTAAAAATAATAATAATAATAATATCATTATATTCTTTTCGGCTTAGTCCCTTTATTAATCCGGGGTCGCCACATCGAAATGAACAGCCAACTTATCCAGCACATGTTTTACGCAGCATATGCCCTTCCAGTTGCAACCCATCTCTGGGAAACATCCATACACACTCAGTCACACACATACACTACGGACATTTTAGCCTACCCAATTGACCTGTACCGCATGTCTTTGGTCTGTGGGGGAAACCAGAGCACCCGGAGGAAACCCACGCGAACACAGGGAGAACATGCAAACTCCACACAGAAACGCCAACTGATCCAGCCGAGGCTCGAACCAGTGACCTTCTTGCTGTGAGGTGACAGCACTACCTACTGCGCCACTGCGTCGCCATAATATTAATATATTTAAAATAATAATAATAATAAATAAATAAATAATATTAATTAAAAATGTGCTTACGTTAAAATATATAATAAATAAAAAATACAATGCAATAATATATATAAAATATATAAAATAAATATTGAATCAAATATTTACACAGAAGTGGAGTTAGACATCAACCACTACAAGCACTATCAGTCATCAGTGTCTCTTTGTTCATTATCTTCCAGTATAATCTGCTACTTCATTCAACCCTTATTATGGAGATCTTGAGTTTAATAAGCATTCTGATTATCATTTGTCTCTACAGTAGCAGGTACACACATGTGTGTTTGTGTGTGTGAAGTGTTGAAGAGTGGGTGGAGAAATGGCTGAGACTGGCAGCACAGATGGTCCGCAATACGGGGTGCAGGACCACCTAACCAGCTAAGCTTTGAGGAACAGATTGCCCTGACAACGCTGGACCAAGACAGCTTATCAAATACATGCTGCTTATGAAGGATGCATGCATTACGATTCAGTTCATACAACATCCATAACATTTTACTCCATAGATTTCTGCTTATTCCACTGGGGTTTGAAGGATTTACATTGATGGATTGTCATATGACCTTAACTGACACTGACACCTTATCCATATTGTGCTGTATGTTAAACATATGGAGCCAGAGGGTCACTGAGGGTCTGCCAAAAAGCCGTCCGTGGCCCAACAGTGCTAGGCTGAGTGCTAGTCTCAATGGGACCGCTCATTTATCTGATCGGCCAGCTTTTTCATGTGAAAACAGAAATGTATTTCCTCCCTGATGTAGTTCCATAGCACGTATTAAAATGAAAAACAACATGATAGAATAACAGGATTGGTTTCGCAAGCCTACCAAAGCAAAATAAGCCTGTACAAAAGGGATTATTAAGGGATTATATATAAAGTTACAGCAACTTCCCAATAATGACACCATATTCCATCTGTCCAGATTATGGCAGATGTGTGTACGTTTTCGGGTAGGGGAGGGGGAGTTAATAAACTACAGATTAGGGCTCCACAATATATCAATTCAGCATTGATATCGCAATGTGCGCATCTGCAATAGTCACATCGCAAGGTCTGAATTATAGTTCACCACACTGTAAAACCCAAGCAGTTATGGTAACTCAAACCATTTGAGGAAACCGATTGCATCTAACCATTTAATCTAATCCTAATAAAGTTAGTCCATTTGAGTAAACAAAGCAATTTGAGAAAAGTAAAACCCAATAAATGAAAAGAACTCAAACCAACTAAGTACTGTAAAACCCAATAAGTTAAGGCAACTCAAACTGCTTGAGGAAACCGACTGCTACAAACCATTTGAGTTAAAACTTGAATCTATTTGAGTACTGTGAACTTACTCTATTTAAGTTGAAGTAATTAGGTATTTAATTAACTCATTACCTTGACTGCTAAGTTTTACCATAATAGAGTGAAAGTTATCATTTGCATGTGTTTTTAAGGTCTGTGACTAAGCATTTCAAGGGAGTTTAAAACATTTGGGCACAAAAAAGATGATGTTTTAGAGGTGTAACAAAGTTTAATTGTATTTAATTATTTATACAGGCAAACAAACTTGCTTAGAATTTGTGTCTTGTTTCTAGTCCAAATATCTTTATATCTATATATTTTAAAGCGAAAACAAGATTTTTTTATGTACCCTATTGGCAGATATTTAGCTTGTTTTTAGGAAAAAAACTCTTAATTTTGACTAATTTTTGTTCTGAAGGTGAAAACAAAACAATATTTATACTTGATCTAAGAGTTTGAGATAGAATTTAGATCTTGAAACAAGACTTAGTAAAGTAGGAAAAGCTTTTTTGTATTGTGATTGTTCAATTTCTGTACATGAACACTATTAGATTGACAAAAACTAACAAATAGAGCTGTTCAAATCATCTTTTGAAACTATTCGTATCAAAATATATATTGAAGAAAAAAATATCACAATATCTGATTTTTCCAATATCATGCAACCCTAGCCATTTTCTTTTATACCAGGATAACACAAAATGCTAATTAAAGTAGTTGCATATGTAAATTAAACAAAGTTAATGAAAACATGCAAATAGAGATAAATTTCCACTAGGTGGCACAAATTATGCGGAATATACATTTCACACAATTCATCTCAATTGCTTCTTTCATGCAAGTTTGAATAAAAAATGGGTCACACTTTATTTTGACGGTCCGTTTGTTGAATTTAAGTTAAATTGCAACTAATTATCATTAGATTATAAGTAGACTGTTAGGTTGGGGTTAGGGTTGGGGTTGGGGTTAGGGTTAGTGTAAGTTGACATGTAATTGCAAAGTTTCTTATAGTCAGTTAAATGTCTGTTGAAGGACTGCTAAATGTCAGTGTCAACAGATATTAAGCAGACAGTCTACTAATACTCAAATGGACCATCAAAATAAAGTGTTACCAAAAAATGTACTCTAGCTGAAAATTTATGTGAGGTAGAAACCAGCTAATGACATAAGTACGATGCGATCTGCATATTCTCTTCACATTTGGTGTTAACCAGGCATCAGAGATTTTCAAGTATAAACAACACTGCACTTATCACAAGCAAGCTACTGTAAAAGTAGGAACCCACATGTCAGTATTGGCTGATATGATTTATGATATCATTATTGAATAAGAGAATTTGGTTGATATATTAAAACCAGTAAATGATGAGATTTTCCTCTAGTTGATCCACTGTCTTGGAGTTTTTCACCATGAATAAAAAGAGGACATCATAATTGAAATGTGTAGATTATTTTGTGACAAGCTTGATCTGGATGTTTTCTTGTTCTTTTTTTGTGTGGTCAAGAATGTGACAAAATTAGTTGTCCAATGTATTTATTTGCATTTCATATCAACGTTTATATTTATCGGCCTATGCATTGGTTAATGCCTTCCAAATAAAATAAAAAAAAGAGCTATTGGTTATTGGTACACTCTCAGAAATAAAGGTACAAACTTGTTGTGGGGCAGTAACTTTTCAAGAGGTACACTTTTGTACCTAATGTACCTAAAAAGGTGTATATTATGGCTCGTTTAGACTGACTGGTACAGTATGGTACGGTACGGGTCGGTACGGTCCACCTTTATCAGGCTTGCATTTCCACTGCTAAAAGGGTACCAAAGGTACAGATGCTTTATACACATAAATACTTCTGTATAAATGTTTATACTATATAACTTTTCTATAACCATCAGTTGATTATAACTGCACATCAATGACAGTGCAAAATAGCCTACTGTAACGTCTGTAATTATATAAAATAAATAAATGCAACATAAATGAACCCATACAGACCCTTACAGTCTCCAATATGTTACCACTTACAGAAAAAACTACACACAGCATACATTTAGTCCTTATTTAGGTTCAAAACAACACGAAATACAGCCCACAATCAGTGCAAACCTCTCATGATTAAATGTGTCTTTAATCTTCAGCAGCACGTGTAGCCTCTTGTTAGAAAATAATTCCATCATTCCAAGTTCATAATAGTCCCAAAGGCGATAATAATAGTTAAACATGGCAGTTTGTTCACGTTTGCTGAAATAATAATGTGCTCCTTTTTTCCGGCTTCTCCTTTGTTTTTTCGCGGGTCACTTTTGCGTTTGTCAGTTTCTGAAAGGATCGGATTTCAAAAGCACGTCAATAATCAAGCGCACATTATTCTTATCAACTCAAGAAGTTTGTTATTTCAAATATAGACGCGCGGCGAACGCAAGCAAGAAAGCGAAACCGCTTACGCTTCAGACTGGCACGTAAAAAACTACGGGGCACAGGGTAAAATCTGCTCTTCTTTTTGGCTTTGTGGCTGTTCATCAAGACGACGACAAGGTTTGTTTGATATATATATAATTAGTAATTATGCCGTAATCTCTCTCGGCTGTGTATTAAAAACATGGCAGTGTCTTTGTTTTCATTCTGGCTTGTTGCGTGAGCGAATGACGCATCTCTGTAAACCAATAGCGTTCAGCTGCGCGTCTAGCTTCGCCTTTTGGTACCCTTTCTCATGTTTGGTACCCTTTCGAAAGGGTACTGAAAAAGTGGTACGGTACGGTTCGGTACACTTTTATGGCCGTTTCCACTCTCAAAAGGCGTACCAGAATGAATCGTACCATATCATACCACTCAGTGGAAACGGGCCAATAATACCTAAAAATTACAAATGTGTAAGAAAACCAACCCTGTAAGGTATTAAGTGTACTTTTGAAAAGTGACCGCCTCAATGACAGGTTTTACCTCTATTTCTCAGTGTATTGGCCAAGAATTCCAAATCACTGCATCCCCCTTTATTCTTGAAGCAGTTAAACTTACAGTTTTTCTATTAAAAGAGAAAATGTTGCAGAACACAGCCTCAGGTAATTCATACACATTTATTTTCTCTTTTATAACTGCATTAATAATTAAATTAGTAAGGGCTTTGGTCTGCTAACAAATGGCTTGCGTACACTAAGTGGTACAGTTGGGTACAGCATAGTATGGTATGCATTTATTTCCATTTTTTTCCACCAATTCCTGTTTGTATTGCATGCCACGCTTCTATATTTGAAATAATTAACTTGAGCGTACAAAAGACATGATACTGTATGTGAACAGCCCAAATGGCTTTCTTCCTCGAACAAGAATGACAATGATCACAACTTTCTGGCATACAGCACACCTAAGTAAGCGTATATTTTCAGTGGAAACAATCCCATCCCAGTTGTACTGTACTGTACTGACCCATGCTGCTCTAGAGAAATGAGGCAAAAGGCTGAAGCCACTATTATTAGCTCTAAAATGGTCTTAAAACTAAAGAAACTAAAATGTGTTTGGTACAAGTGGAGGGTGATTAAACAGTGAGTTTTCATTTTGGGTGAATGGTTCTTTTACATGTCTATATTTTGTTGTTGGATGGTTAGTAGACCACCTTTAATCCACAATCACACTAGAGTTTGACCATACAAAATTCTGTTGCATAGCACTGCACAAATTCATGGGGTAAATCAAGCTGATTGGACATTGATAAATCAAGCGATTACACCATATTTTTTCATTTCTGTACAGAGAGGTCACAATTTGATCCTTTATTGGTCTTACGCAATCACGCGATGCGATTTTGCAGGTCTGAGTTCACAGACCTTGAACTTTGTAAAGTAACAATATGCCTATGAGCTTGTGTTTTTGGTCTTCTGCATTTGCGTATATGAATGGAAGTCTATGGAGCGAAAAGTGCAGTATGAATGTGGCTTGTATCTGCCCTTTTCCTATTCTGTACTCTCACCTCATCCATGTAATGAAATCAGTACAGCAAACCATCATACAATATGAAGCTGAACCTCTCTGTAACACAAACATGAGTCAGTGAGGTCAATCTTGGCCTATATCTCCTTACTGGATTTCCTGCAGACTGTCCATAGTGGTCCATTACTCACAGTCTCTCGAACTCTGTGAAGCTGATGACAGAGTCTGTGAACTCAAATCATGTGAACCAGACACGAAGGTATTAAGCAACAGTTTGGAGTGCAGAAATCCAGGGAAACTCTAAATATTGAGCAAGCAGAACTCTGGAGACTCAATCCAGATTTACGGCCTGCGAGCAATTCATTAATGCTGTTCTGAAGCACGATCCCACCTGTAATCATTTTCTACTCTGTCTACGTCCTACTCTCTCCTCAAAGAGTTTAAATGTGGAGCTTAAAGGCTACCGAGATTAAGACTTGTTTTGAGTTCAAATTAATTGCTGATTGGGATTTTAGTGGCCATTTTCCCAAGCACAGATTAAGCCTAATGAAACAGCTCAGAGGGGATTCTCTGTTGAAAATCCCCTGCGGTTTTGGACTAGGTTTAATCTGGCTCTAATAATCTAAACTAGGCTATTCGTTTGGATGTCTTTTCCAATGTAAAATGACTTTGGAATCAAGGCCATTGCATAGATTTGACCATCCTAAGACACAAGCTTTTTTGTACATTTATTTTCCTTTTACTAAGGATCTATGAACGATGTGGTACAAATATAAAATATTAAGAACAAATCAATATGGCCTTTTAAACGGCTGATGTTTATGCCAATATTTGCACAGCAGTAGGGGGATTCTTTAACTCTTTCCTTGATAGCAGTTGCCATCTGCATATTTTATGCACATTTTGGTATGTTGCATTAAAAAAGCTGATGTGCATCAAACTAAAGCAAATAATGCAGTAGTAAAGAAGACAACCCCGCCAACCAACCAACAAAATATCTCAATGCACACCACTTCATATGTTGTTTTATTCTGTATCAAACAGCCTAAGTGCCAATTCACACAAAACACCTTTTTACCATTTCAATGCGCTACTTTCCCATTGTTTCTCTTTGTAAAAAAAAAGTGGCTCGCTTTTTTTGCAGTGCCTCACAAACAAGTGTCATGTTTTCAAGACGGCATATCAAGTTAAAAGAATTTCAACTTTTACAAGCGGTGTTGCTCAATAATGTCAGTTCCAAAGCAGTGGAACAATCAGAGGAACTCAGAGGTGGGGAAAGCATGCCAAGCTTCTTTTTACAGTAGTACGTCGACATGTTTACGGCACTGTTTTATTTGAAATCAACATGGGGGATGTTTTTTAAACTACTTGCTACGTGCTACATCTTGCATTTTTAGATGCAAAGGCGACTTCTGAGTGAATGGTAGCCTTACTAAGCCAAAGTCTGTAGGCATTTGTTAAAGAACATGCTGCCAGCTGCTCCACATCACAAATAATGTAATATATAGGAAACAAAAGCTTTACTGGTTTACATGGTTGATTATATATACATATAGATTATATCTACAGTATATATATATTTTTATATTTTTTAATCTAGATTCAACTAGATTCATTTCAAAATTAATCTAGATTAATCTAGATTAAAATGGCTCATTTGAATTCTGCCGAAGGCATTCAGAATATGTGTGCTACCCAAATAATAAGTCTTTGAGAACGGGTTTCTCAAGCCAGGTGACGCATTAGACCAGGGGCT
Organism: Danio kyathit; assembly: GCA_903798195.1. NCBI lineage: Eukaryota > Metazoa > Chordata > Actinopteri > Cypriniformes > Danionidae > Danio > Danio kyathit. The sequence goes on from LR812541.1 coordinate 14,047,166, forward strand.
CATCTCCTGTTTCCAAAATGCATCACAAACTGCTTGAGAAACTGTTCTACTATGATAATTGGTGATGAAAATAAATGATGTTCAATAAGATGTACTTGTGTTTACTAACTGTTTATTCAGGTAAACATGAATTTTGAACTGTAGGCCCACATAAGCTCCAAACAGTGATTTCATACTTGCTTTTGATGTACGCACATACAGAAAATGCTGCTTCGCAAAGGCAAGTTCACAGAGCCCTGACGGTTTCAAACATTGAGTATGTTTACATGGGCAACAATACTTTAATACGATTTTAATATGATTAAAACAATACTCGGATCAAGAGTCTACCATGTAAACAGCGATTTTTGATTAATGCGACTAAAGTCATAACTGAACTAAACAGAAATGGAATTGAGGCGTGGAGTATGCAGATATTAGTGGCAATACTGACAAACTATTCCCATCATGTAGGACTTTTCGCCATATTTTCCGACAAGATCCACACAGGCGGCTGTCAGTAAAGGACCGCACAGATGCACAAACACAAACACACACACACACACACACACACACACACACACACACACACACACACACACATCGCGAAATGCGGAAGTTTGTTTTCTTCTCATTTAGCGTGCGTTATTAAATTCCATAACACTCTCACCTGTCCTTACTCATTTATTTGCGCCTAATACCCCAGTTTGTCACGAAGGCATGAATTAAATGTTCGTGAGTTAAAGTAAAACTGCTCAACTGCAGTAAGAGTCAGGCATCCTGCTGATTTGATTCAGAAGGGCACTTCTTTCCCAGACGGCTCACCGGTCAGGTATACATCCGCGCTAAACTATCAAGGTGAAAGTCATCATAGCTTGCGTAGAAAAGACCCAGCTTTCACCCAACTTTGAGAATAGATTAACGCCGATATTTTTTTTACCACGTGATAAGAGTCTCGCGTTAACGCAGCACGTTAACGCCGATAACGGCCCACCACTAATATATATATATAATATTATAGGACTATGCAAGGTTTGAAGCTGTTAAAGGGATCATTTAACCAAAAACCTTTATAATTTAAGGGTTAGATTGTGTTAGATGTATTTAGAAAAACTCATTATTTATTTCTAAATAATTTAGGGTGTACTCACACTATGTACAGTTGCCTTGAACCGGGCCAAAGCAGGCTTGTCCCCCCTCCCGTCTCCGCCGACGGCCCGCACTCACATTACGTTCAGGCCTGGGCATGCTTACATCATCGATGATGCGCTGTTCAGTAAGCGCTCTCGCTCAGCACAGTGGAGATTTCTTTAGTTATATCGTTTAAGTCGTTTGATATGCAGTGACATGCAGTCAAATATTTCGCCGAACAGATCAGCCACTTTTGACTCTCATAAACAATCACAACGTCCTCGTGCTGCAGCAATCGTCTGAAAAAATATCTGAAAAAGAATATGGGAATCGTGCCGCGATCGTACCGCACCAAAGCCCAAGTGAACCGCGCTCTGGCACACCTCTTCCAACTGGGCCAGGGCCGGTCAAGTGAACCGTGCCTGAGCCCGATTCAGAGCACTCACACTTCTCAAACAATCCGGGAAATGGACCTGGGCACAGTTTGGATAGCATAGTGTGAATACGCCCTTATTCTGTGTTGACCAGTTAAAAAGAAACCCAATCAGGTTTGTGGTAAGTAAAGGTTGAGTAAATGACAGAATTTTCAGTTTTGGCATTGTTACAGCCCTATGTATGTGCCTGTGTTTTGCTTGTGCGCGCTCTCTCTCTCTCTCTCTCTCTCTCTCTATCTCTCTGTCAATTCTCTTTGGATCGCCCATTCCAGGTTTCAGTTCGTCCTTGAAAACGTCAATCATCATTACCGTCACCACCTTCGCTGCCAATCAGGAAGGAAGGAAGAAAGAGATTGATTTTGTTCTTGTTTCCGTTGTGGTATGCTGTTACCGTTTTGTACAAACTTGTTTCATGATCCCTGATCATCAGTTTCTGAATTCCATCCCCTGGGAATCGAGGATTTTAGATGTGACCTGACCTACATCTCTTAACATGTAGAAAACTCCACTATCTAACACAAGTGAGCGCCACTCGCTGTAAGTTTTAAACACAATTTTGCTAAAGTATAGTCTAGATATGGCTTGCAAATGCTAAAGATGTTTTGTTGGTTTATTTTCTATGAGGTAGTTTAGAGAATAATTTTCAGCTAGTTTTTGTTATATTGCTTTCTTTTATTTGGCGCTGCTTGAAATCCTCTTTGCCTTAACCCCGCACATTAATTGATTTATTTGTCTTTGTGAGATACTTCAACTTGTACATATTATTTTTGTTGTTTTGAATTATTTTCACTTTTGTAAATAAATGCACTTATTTTGGTTGTCGTTTGCTATTTTGCCACCAACTCTCATCAAATTGAGTCACATAAAAATGTTACCTCTTTAACCACTAGAGCTAAACTTTAAAGTCGTAACAAACATATTTGCCGATGGCATATTTTGGCAAGGATAGTAAAGGAAAACTTTTTATATTAGCATTTTTGAAAAAGTCTGTACAGATGACAATGTTGTCAAAACATCACGTTATGCATACCAGCCAGTAGGTGGTGCTGTCATTTTATAAAGAAACAATAAGTGCCTGGCACATACAGTTCTGTAGTCCACCGTTGTTGTTTTTGGCTGTCATGTACTTGCTCATGCCTTTAGACAAAACTCATAATAATATTTCATGATTCATGTTGCCATTTTCATAAACTTTTTGGGCCCTCGAAACACTGTATTTGTTTAAGCTAACGGGCAAAACATAAAAACTTTAGTAATGTTTCACAGTGTTGCAAGAGCACCATCTGATCCTTTGACAAGATTGCAGTATTCTCAACACTTTAATTTTAATAAATCGTGTTGATGAAACAATGAGGATCTTATCTCGCTTTTTAAACGCATGTTCCCTTTACATTTAAAAAAATAATAATAATCTGGAATGCAGGACATCTTCACCAATGAGCTGAGAGTAAATGTGTTGGAGTTCAGGTTTCTGATGGCTCTTCTCCAATGTTGTCGGTTGATTTAACGGACTCACTCCTGTTTGAATCCAGGATGCTGAGGGAAATGTTTTGGTTTGAACGAGGGGGACCGAGAGGTAGAGTGAATGAAATTCGCTTCTCTAACTCGTAGCAGCTGTGGCCACTGTTAAACCCAGCGTGGCCTCTTCCTCCTCCTCCTTCCAGCTGCTGAAGACCAACTGCACACACTCTCAACCATAACAATACACAGGAACGGATTCAAAAACTAATCCCTACTATACCTCAGCACAACTGCAGAGTCACGAGGAACCGTTGTTGCTGAGGTTAACAAGAATCATGAGCAGAAATAGACTGAAAACTCTGATGGCTTCGGAAAAAAAAAAAAATCATTTGAATATTTTGCAGTGGTTACTGGAGTTGTGTGATTTAACGTTCGCCAAGTTCCTCTTTCCTCAGTGGAAGAATGCATGGATGTGACACATTCTTGACCGATGCAATGGAGTGCTGGTACCAATACATTCTGGCTTTATGTTTTCATTTAAACTCACCCACCAGTATGGTTCTATAAGAGCAGGATGGTTTATAAAATACAGATAACCACATGGTAAATATAATAGATTGTACAAAAAAAATAAACATTAAATTTGGATTATGCTTTATTTTAAGGTGTCCTTTTTACAGCCTAACTATTGATTTAAGTACTGAGTAATAGTAATTAACTACATGTATTTTACTATGTAATTATGGTTAGGATGTGGTTTATACAAGAATACACAAGACATGTCACTTGTATAGTTTATATTGGGAAAATTGTTATGGTCAATATGGCGAAAGAAGCTCCGCCTTCAAGAACATGAGCCAGTCATCAAATAGGCTGACAATTCTCAGGGGGAGGAGCTCGGATCAAACGTGTATTTTTACTACAGTTTCTGTAGTTGTTATAAACTCTCTGGGGTCAACAAACGCAATGGAATCTTAGCAAATACTTGCTTCACAGACGTGAGGACTATATCCACATAAAGCTTGAAATCTCTTCTGTTAAACAAACCAACTACACTTGAAACCAAATGTTCGCTGGTTTTGTAATTTATATTAAACAAACCTGAGGTACAGCCCTTCCTGCCAAGCATACAGTTGAAGTCTGAATTATTAGCCCCGTTTATTTTTTCCCAAAAACAGAGAGAAGAATTTTTCAACACATTTCTAATCATAATAGTTTTTAATAACTCATTTCTAATAACTGATTTATTTTATCTTTGCCATGATCACAGTAAATAATATTTGACTAGATATTTTTCAAGACACTTCTGTACAGCCTAAAGTGACATTTAAAGGCTTAACTAGGTTAATTGGGTTAACTAGGCAGGTTAGGGTAATTAGGCAAGTTATTGTATAATGATGGTTTGTTCTGTAGACTATCGAAAACAAATATAGCTTAAAGGGGCTAATAATTTTGTCCTTAAAATGGCTTTTAAAAAATTCAAAACTGCTTTTATTCTAGTCGAAATATAACAAGTAAGACTTTCTTCAGAAGAAAAAATGTTATCAGACATACTGTGAAAATTTTCCTGCTCTCTTAAACATCATTTGGGAAAAATATTTTAAAAAGAAAAAAAAATCAAAAGGGGGGCTAATAATTCTGACTTCAACTGTATATCACATGATGGACACCACAGAAACGCCCACAAACTTGTAAACAAAGAGAGGTTGCTGTCATTTTGGGAGGAGCTTTGCCATCAAGACCAAGTTGGGAATTACTTCAGAAGACCAGCACGATTTGCTGAGGCATTATTCAGAGGATAATGTTGTGTAAAATGAGGTTGGTGTCGTGATCTTGTTTCATTCAAGTATGCATGCACATTTGATTGGGCAACCTGAACAATGCAGATTGTGTGTGATTCAAATGTTTAGGAACTAAAGTTAAGAGACAGTTTTTGTTTAATTTTATTGGTGATTCCAATCCAAATATGAAATGTAATCATTAGCTTTGGAGAAACTGTCCACGAGGCATTTTAAAGGTGACCGCTGAGTGGAATTACTTGCTATAAAGGGACTTTGGCCAGGTTTAGTGTTAGTTGCATGTAATTATGCATGATTAATAGTAATATATGCAATTTTTATGTAGATTTTAATTCATGTAAATGTAAATTTTGTAATTTTAATAGGAATTGTATTTAATGAATTGTAATTACTACAGTACGTACTGTGCACGTGTAATAAGAACTTGAAATTAACTAAAAAAAAAAGGTTAAAGGGTCACGAAACAACAAAACACATTTTTTGAGCTGTTGACAGTCATATATGTGTCCCACGCTGCTATAAACACTATTAGAACACGTATATTGCTCTAAAAAGTGAAAATTGGTCGTTTTTGCTTTATTTTGAGCAAATTCGTTCTTCCGGTTTAAAACAAATTTTTAGAAGCTGCGTCACGGCGATTAGATACTTGCATGTAGTCCAGCGTGGAGAGTGACGTCTCTGAGTGTGCGCCATTAATTCATGACAAAGACTTTGTTCAAACCAATCACCGCGTTCTGTTGTGTATGCGGTGTAACTTCATTAATATGCATGATAGCTTTGGAGACTGTTTTACCTGTTACAGTGTTCAGACGACAGAGAGACGCCACGTTGTGTTGCCAAAACAAGTGAAAGAAAAAGAATTTGGAGACATGGGTCGTCAGTGTTGCATTTATTAGTGTGCTGCATTTATTAATGTGCTGCAACAAAGGTTTTGTTTTCATTTTCCCGCTATGAGAGCGCAGCTGGACTCACATGTGGAATACAGTGCACACGACATGCGACAGAAATGCGTTTGTAAGGAACATTTTTACTCGAGAGCTTTTTGCATCTGGAAATGATGAAATCCGGATTTGCTGCTTGTCTCCTTTTAAAAAAAGACACTGTTCCAGTGTGTATTGATTGTCCTGTCGCTACAGATTTGGTAAGTGTGTGTGAGAGCAGTGCCCTTTGTTTGTTTATTCAGATGGCAAAGTTACTTCGTATTGTCATCAGTGCTCTTTCAGATTTTAAAGATATACTTCAGTCAAAATGATTTAGTTACTAAGTTTACAGTATGTTAATATCACTGCAATATTATAGTACAATATTATAGACTGAAAGAACCGCTGCAAATGCTGCTATACACACACGGCTTTCTGATGCTACCCACCGAGTGCATCTAAGTTACCGAGAAATGCGGCGGATTTTTTTCTCCCACTCGCCGGGCGGTATCAAACATTACATTAAAACTTCACTCTCTTCTCGACATACAGGAAATGTTCCTGAATAAAAAGTGAAAGTGCCAAACTGCAGTTAAAGTCGACAAATTAATAATTTGGCAAGTAATTCGATTAATGATGTCCATGTAAACACAGTCACTGTCTTTCTCCTAACGGAAACTCCCATATTTGCAAATCCTTCCCTCTTTCCCTCCCCCGACACTCCCACCTAAACAGAGCTGGACACGCCCACTTTCCTGACTTTTTCCAAAGTAGAGGTGTGAAAACACCCTGCTGAGACAGGGGGGTTTCGTGGCCCTTTAACTATAATTATTTTTAAATATAAAACAACAGCTTCTTTTATGCATTATTTAAGATGGACTAAGTTGTAGAAGTTTCAAAAACAGAATTAGCAATAGAATGTGGAATTCCATGACATTTTGGAGATATATATAGAGTCTACCACAAAGAAATGCACACATATGCAAAAAAAAAAACATCTAAGGCAATATGGATGCTAACTTCTAAACCTGGACAAAGCTACATTGCACCATTATTATCTACTTAAAAGGTAAATCTGGGTGACAAATGAACAAATCCTCAGTAATCAGATCTCATGTCCTATGTCTCAGACAAACTATTCAGTATCTCATCACAACCCATTGTGCGGAATCAAAAAAAGAGAGAAATAAAATGCATCAATGCATGTTTGCCTCCATCATATAACTGAAAATAATTATGCTGAGCTTTTCAAAAATAACCCACAACCCAAAAGTGGTGTCCAATTTTTAGACTTCATGATGCACCACCAGCAAATATTTCCCTCAAAACAGGATACTGTGGGTGCTGTTCTCAACCTGACATAGGAGATAATCGGACCAGCATGCTGTTTGCAACAATAGCAGACAGAACAAAAGCTTGCTAGTTACTTTATTTGCTTTAATAGAGTAGAACATCCTTTCCACCCCCTGTAGAGACAAACAGTTCACTGCAGGAAGCTCATCCATGACAACAGTATAGCCGCACAAGATATAGGGCCTGAGGCATAGTTGTGACATAAGACATATAGTTCCCCCAGAATTTACACACCATCAACTTACCCACTTTCCAAACCATAAAAAAAGATGTTGTACACAAAATTCCTATAACTACAAAATAAGATATTTTGAAGAATGGTGTAAGTCATTGACATCCATAGTAGAAAAAGGCAACACCTTAGTTTAGAGTCCACGTGAAATAAACATTCGCAATGTTAATTTTGCAACCCAGGCTCATTGTGGATATGTACCCATGTCTACATTTTTGGGGACCACAAAATACGTACCCGGAGCTATGTCTGCTAGTAGTTTTTGTTTACACTTTTTGATGATCTGAAATTTGATGGTCTCGCATGTGCCATTTGGTCATCCCTTTCTCATGTAAATTCACCAGAGGCCGCAATATAGACTTCATCTAACCAGCTTGCTGACAATAGTGTTTTCAAAAGCAATCTAGAAAGGAAAAGTCATCGCAGCCACATGATTTTACCACATTTTACCATGTTTTCAGCCTCTTATTTATTTATATTTTATTTTTTTTATCTTTTTGCTATTGTTTTACATGGTTTCTGAAATTGTTCTTCACCAAACTCCTGTCGTCACAACACGTCCCAAGTCCACCGGCTTATGTGGCAAGCTTCTGGGCAAACTAGTAACACTGGAAAAGCAGTCCATACGGAAGTAAGCGGTCAGCTTGTAGCGTGAAAAGGAACAGAAGCTGTCTGCAGCATCATACCGCATCATAGCGTTCGTTTTACAGACAAATGCAGCCAGACGTAGCCCCAGGTACATATTTGTGGTTTCCCAGAAATGTAGACCTCGGTACATATCCACAATGACGTTGTGCTGTAATTTTAATAGCGCACATTGTTATACATGAGGTAAGGTTCGGGTTAGGAAGAGGCGATCCTTCTCTGTTGATGTAAGTTTGACTGCTTCAGCTACAATTCTTATATACAATATACTTATATTCTTAATATACAATCAAATCCACAATATATACTCCACTCTTACCATTAGTTTGCGATGAGTAAATGATATGCTTAAAAGAAAGCCCTGATCCTACTCAATATTACATTTCAGTTGGAAGTACATCAAAATACGCAAATAAAACCCCTTATTCTACATCCCCAATCCTACCAAATGCCTACCCTTTACTAACTATTAAACTATCAACAAATTAGTAGTTTATTGAGCTAAAAGTATTTTATTGGTTTGTTAATAGCGAAGATTGTAATAAAAAGCATAATCCAAAACATAATAATAATAATAATAATAATAATAATAATAATAATAATAATAATAATAATAATAATAATAATAATAATAGATGAAAATGGTTTTGGAACAAGTGGAGGGTTAATAAATGATGACACATCTTTGATTTGTGTGTGAACTATCCCTTTAAGCAGGTTTAAACCACTCAAACCCTGCACCCACAAAACCAGTTGTGTCAAACAGGTTTGGTTTGACTACACACACACACACGACACTGACACGTCCAGACCAATCAAACCTCCCAGAAAGTGACTAACACACCACAACTAATCTCTTTACACTGGCATAGTTCGTTGCATAGTTCACAAAAAATAACAGCTCTTATTCCTGTATAAATGACACACTTTGCCAGCTTCCCAACTATATATCACCTTCTGGCAATACCGCTGTTTGATTTTAAACGGTCCAACAACTAAACCAAACAGATAAAGAGGGTGAACCCGTCAACTTTGGAGAGACTCAGTCATGATAAAACTGATAAGGTGACAGTTGAGAAACTGGTTTTTGTCAAAGGCACAAAGACAACTTGTGTACAGCATTAATGACTAAACACACAGAGCAGTAACGGCTTGATCTCTTTGTTCCTAATGACTTTACATAAGGGGTCGATTTAAGAGGTCAGCCATCCAGAAAGAGCAAAAACAGGACTGCGCATTTCAAGGTCAAAATCAATAAGGACAGCAGGAAAAGAGGGGGCACCGTCTGTTAGTGGCCCGGGGAGAGGGGTCAGATTTTAAGTTAGTTAACTGAGCACCTCAGATGAACACTGCAGCTTTAAGGATGAAGCTGTATCACTAAACTAAAGGGGCGGAGCTGAGGTCAGGGGTGTTTTTTATTATTATTTTTTAATGCATTTTTTTCTGTGAATTTCTTATAGCTTCTTGTTGATTTGTAAAATGTTAATGGCAAATGTTAATATTCATTTTATTCTAAAAATGTCTGACAATATTTGTTGCAAATTTCAAATAAAAATATTGGTAACCCTTTAGTTTAAATTAATAGTTCATCCAAAACGTATACAAAATCTGTTATTATTTACTCAATCTTCATTTGTCACAAATCTGTTTGAGTTTCTTTTTTTCTGTTGAACACAAAAGAAGATATTTTGAAAAACCATTGGCTTCCGTTTGTTTCTTATTATGGAAATATGGTTATAGATTTCCGGCATTTTTTCAAAATGTCTTCTTTTGTGTTCAACAGAATAGAGAAACTTATTAAGGTTTATAACCACACTTAAGGGTATGTAAATATTAAGTACATTTTTCATTCTTGGCTGAACTATCCCTTTAAGAACTATTTCTCATCATTAACTATTGCTTTATTATAGGTCTGGGCCAATAATCAATATTACATCAAATCACAATAACATTTAAGTCAATAACAATGATAAGCTCTGGACTTTTTTACTCAATCTTAATCTACGAGCCAATCACACAACAGAAATGTGCAACAATGGGAATTTGTGTTGGAAATAATGGGCATAGTGTTGATAATAAAGATTTACGGATTTTTTGGCCACAGAAAATGTATTGGCCTAAAATATGTTATGCCGTTTAATGGACCCTCTAATTTTTGTGGCTTCAGTAATTTTTGGGGTACTCTTTTAAATCTGGAAGCATTAAAGGGGTGGTGCGGAGTGTATTTTTAAGGTTTGGTTGTGTTTATAAGATGTAAAGCTCATGCTTCATTTGTAAAAAATCACATTCTTTTTTCATTTCATATTTTTCATATCATATCATCTAACTTTAATTATATACAGCTACTCAGCTAGCAGGAAAACAACTGTTATATTTCCTAGTTCCTCAGAAAGTCTGCCCTCAAGAGGCTCTGATTGGTCAGCTAACATAATGTGCTGTGATTCACAAATCAGCTCCATGTCACCAGGAAGCATCTCTGTTATAACATTACAGCGCCTCTGGCCACGCCCCTTCTGTGCACAGGGTGTATACGTGCAACCTGAAGGGTTTATGACATCATTAAGCCGGATGTATTTTTTTGTAATCCCCAAACTTCGTTCGTTGTAGGCTTTGCTGTCTCCACTTACATTGAACTGATGTTGTTTATGTTCACACAGCTACATTACACATCAACTAAAGTTTAAAATATGATCTTGTAGTGGACCACCCCTTTAACAACTTATATCGAAATATAAATCGGTATAATTTAATATAGAAAATAATTATCGAGATTGCATTTTGGCCATATCGCCCAGCCATAGTTTATAACCTGCAAATTATTAAGATATTTGAAGTTTATTCAGATATTTGTGGTTTGTTTATTATGCCCGGTCTTATTCTACATCCCTAATATATATATGTATATATATATATATATACAGATATATCATACATAATATTATCAGACATATATATATATATATATATATATATATATATATATATATATATATATATATGTCTGATAATATTATGTATGATATATCTGTATATATATATATATATATATATATATCTGTATATATATATATATATATATATATATATATATATATATATATATATATATATATATATACACACACACACACACACACACACTCACACACACATACACACACACAATTGGTCAGAACAAAAAAAATACATTTCGAGGTCCTTGAACCAAGGTTATTGCACCATATGTTGATTTTTTTTACTCTTCTGAACTTTAAACATTTACATTCACAGTTGCAATGTGTTCTTGTAGCATTAATGTATATGTATGTATTTTGAAAAGTCTATAGTAGGCCATTCAATAGCACAGTGTAATTGTGACAACTTGCCCAATGCAGTGCTGTGACAAGATGCCCCACAAGCATTTTTGTTTTTGATTTTTTGCGGTCAAGCTATATGAGCTTTGTGAGTGACCATACAGAAATTTACTTTCAGAAGTAAAACCCACATTTGGAAATATTCCCAGAACACATGTGACAACTAGCCATCATCTTCCATATATCCTCTCTCACTTTCTCTGAACATGATTTATGAAGTAACAAACCCAACGATTGACCTTTATTTCAGCCGACTAATTAATTATTACCTCTTTGTCAAAAGGATGCTCTAGTAGGCTAATAAGACAGCGGACACGCCCCCTTTAAAATTCGAATTCAAAGGAAACGTTGGAACACGTTTAGAATACCCTAAAATTCGTTCAAGATATTCATCTCACTGTGATTTGAGACGCAGCCACTATACAGTTAATGTAAATGTGGAGCACCGGCTCACAGCAACCCACTCGCATCTTCGTATATGTAGGTCAGTGAATATACTACAACCTACTGTATATAACGAACTAAAACAAGAACACCCCACGCGTCCTTTTTCAGAGCATAACCTGAGCTTTGGGCAATCCACAAATAGTCGTCAAACAATAGGAGAGAACAGTTCCTCCTGACGCGAGATATCCGCCTGTTCCCCCCTCCGCAATGCACCGATACACACCTCCATTCATTCACATTCAACGCCTCCGTCTGCGACACTCACACACCGACGGTGACATGCAACTATCCCACTTCAACACAACTCACGGACACAAAGACACTCACAATATGCAGGTGAACATTAATCTCTCAATTGATTACGCTCTCCCGCGAGAGTCATTAGCCAACATATTGTGATGCAAATCAAATTCAATTAGCACTTAAACGTATACATGATAGAGAGATAGTGTCTTTCAATCGGCCAGTGATGTTAGTGACTTCTGTTTAAAGTAGCTACTGACACTTTCAGCGGTCGAAACAATAGAGATAAACCGTTGATATAGATATTCAGAAGTAGTACAGCACTGGTTTGCTTTACCTTGAGAGATGGTAGTGCATTGTCCGTCCTGCTCTCTGACCCTGAAGCTGCAGCATTTTCCCGTTGAGAACCCGCCCGCTCATTATGTCTCTCTCTCCGCTTTGTTCACATACTCTACATACAGTACAACATCCCGCGGTCGCTTTGGAGGTTTGAATGAGAAGCGGCTTTTCTCTGCGCAGAGCTCCGGTCTCACATTCAGAGAGAGAGAGAGAAAGAGAGAGATAGAGGGAGGAGAGGAAAGGAAACACCCCCAAATGTCCACCCCCTTCCCTGCTCTTGTCTTTCTCTCCTCCAGCTGTGAGTCTCTGACTGACTCAATCATCAAAACCGCCAGTGCCAGATAGCATTACTGTGTCAGGCATTATTCAGGAGATTGGGCTGTAAAAATGAGAATTCAGGGGCAGCAAATGACCTGGTTTATTCAAGTCAAAAGTACTGTTTAATTTGACTGAACCAAGTTGTATGACACAATCAAGAAAACACTATGACAAATTCAGATTTATTCTAACTGAAACAACTGATAGACCTGATTGAGTCAACTAAATCAAATATTAAAGAACCAACTCACATGACAAATAACTGAATCGAATTAATTTGACTGAACCAAGTGGGTGAGAAATTGATTCAGAAATTGAAAATCAACTGTAACTGATAGCCTTTGACTATGGAGTCAGATCTACAAAATTAAATTCATACATGCACAGCACAATTTACATCTACAAAATCCAATTTGTAAGTTCAAAACATGATTCATGAAAACACAAATGCAATTTGTAAGCTCAAAACATGATTCATAAATACACAAATCCAATTCGTCAATTCAAAACTCAATTCGTAAATACACTAATCCAATTCGTAATCCTATTTATAAGTTGAAACGATTAAAAAATACACAAATTCAATTCGGAAGTTCAAAACGATTGAAAAATACACAAATCCAATTTGTAAGTTCAAAACACAATTGAAAAATGCACAAATCCAATTCGTAAGTTTAAAACACAACTCAAAAATAACAAATTTAATTCGTAAATTCAAAACAATTAATAATTACACAAATCCAATTCGTAAACTCAAAACACGATTTAAAAAATACACAAATTCAATTGTGTATAAAATATTTATGGCTTTTACTTCAAGAATTGTGTGTTGTATTTACGAACTGTGTTTTCAATTTACAAATTGGATTTTATAAATGTGAATTGTGCTGTTCATGAATTATATTTTGTTATTTTATTATTTTTGAGACTGATTTGGCTCCATATTTGACCGAATGAACTAAACTGAATACCACAAACCATCTTCATAAACACCATTGGACCAACTCATGTGACTAAATTTACATAATTTGATTTGATTTGAATAAATCAACTGAACCAACTCATATATGATTGTATCGTCTATTTTATTATGGAACCCAATGATATGACAGAATCGACAGAGTTTTATAGTTTTTTTCCAACAGCTTACACACAAAATCTTTTCTTAGCACACGATTTCTGAAAAATCTCACTCAAAATGCAAAACTACACAGCAAATCTCATTGTAGAACATTGTATTGAACTGTAAATATCAGCCTATAAAGAGCAAAGAGCTTTAGATTTAGAACAACAGTCTTTACGTGCTACAGTATATCCGAAAGTGTTATATTATGAAAGAAGTGTTTGTCATTCGATGCAAATGCCTCATTCTGACAAGTGTTTATGGCATTTTGAATGCAGTGTTACATTTTAAAGGAAATGTGAGGCATTTTGCATTTTGTTTGTGCAGTTTTGGGAATTGTGTGTTTAGTTTTGAAAAAAGGGGACACTGTTTTGAAAACAATTGAAAAAAAACTGTAAATGACTGAATAAGATTTTGAGAATCATCTGTAACTGGTAGCCTTTGAATGAATCATCTGAATTGATAACACTGAACCAACTCATATGACTGAGCTGACTATTTTAATATGACTGAATCAAATGAACTTGATTGAGCCAAATTATAAGATGGAATAAACCTAATTTAATTTCACTGAAGCATCTCATGTGACTGAATCACTATTTGAATATCAATCAAATTATTTGATTGAACCCAATAATATGACCAAATCAATGGAATTTAATATGATTAAATCCGAATTTGACAATCAATAATTGTCAAATCAACCTTGAATTATTGGATATGACAAACTAATATGACTGAGTCAACATATTTTATTTTTTACAAAATTTTCAAATGTGATTTAAAAAGATGGAGAAATGCATCCACAATTACACACTAACAATGTGCAAGTGCAAGCTGCACTACTTCTCAAAAAATGTAACATTATATGCACTTCATGCATAATTAACTATACTTCTTCCTCAAAAAGAAATACATTATAAAAACATCATACAGAACTTATGTAGGTCAAGAAAGTGATTTATGCATGAGATCACATTTAAAAAATCTGGATTAAGAATAAGTCTATAACATCTGATAATTAGCGTAATGTCTTTTCCTTGCGCTCTGTTTACACCAGGTTATAAGATGCATTTTATCTGATCATAAGTGAATTATGAAATAAATACATGTGTAAATAAGATCTAAAAACTATTGAGCTTGACAACTTTCAACAACTTTCAGACCTAGTTGAAAATCTGATCTGACTGTGGTCAAATGCATTCAAACAGCCAAAACAGCCTATTAACCAACTGACTGAACATATTATGCATATCTGTAAACATTGGAATGTAAAAATATTTGATATTGAGAAAAAAAGAAAGAAAAAAAACTCAAACCTACCCAGAAGAACCACCAAAATGACCACAAACTCCTTTATCTGTTCATTCAGAGCAGTTTAATTGTATAAGCCTAGTTGAAACCACTACAAATATGGGAAGGAAAGGAAATTAGCTTCAAATGATAGAATACATAACAAACATTAGAACATACGGTAACACTTTATTTTGATGGTCCATTTGAGTATTAGTAGACTGTCTGCTGTGTATCTGTTGATACTGACATTTAACAGTCCTTCAACAGACATTTAACTGACTATAAGAAACTTTGCAAGTACATGTCAACTTACACTAACCCTAACCCTAACCCCAACCTTACAGTCAACTTATAATCTAATGAGAATTAGTTGACATGTAGATGCAATGTAACTTCAATTCAACAAACGGACCATCGAAATAAAGTGTGACCGAACATACTCAAAATATAATAAAAGGTTTAGCCTATTAAAATCAATGGCCTAAAAAACACCTTTATTCACTCTATTTAAGTATTGATTAAAGTTACTATATAGTTATATAGTGAAGAGCAGCGAATCTCTCATTTTAATACACTGTTTTGTTTGATAACAGAGGTGTCACTTTAAGAATCCACAGATCTATAATGAAATCATTTGATTACAGTATTTTCATAACTGTTTGTGCTCATTTGAGACAAAATCATTGGTCTTTAAAATAAAACACGCCAGGATGGACATGCTTACATATTAATAAGTGTATTTATCTGTCTACAAACACACCCAAATACAAAGGTGTCCACTTTCGCTCCTCTTCAAATCGCTGATCTGTGAACAGTGTCTTTATCACTACGGAGCGTGTCGGTCAGTCAGCATAGATGCATGACTAGACTGATTCAGAGATTGCATAGGATGGTCGACGCATAGCTTTAATGGGAATGAAGTGAATGCAGCTGTTTTAATATTAATTTCAACCTGCTTTCAAGCTGAAATAAAGCGAAAGCATAACTCTTTTGAACAGCTTTTGCAATTATATCACATTTGAGATCAGCTCTATGATGATACTTTCATATTTCATAGAAAGATTAAAAATACAGGAGAAATACAGGAAAATAATTAAACGGGATGATAGCAGGATAGAATAGTAAAATACGGGAGAATCCCGGCAAAAATAGGAAGGTTGACAGGTATGTATTATGGAATGTGTTCTGAGGAATTGCAAAAAAAAAAAATGCCATTAGACCTTTGCTGCATATAGTGCCAATGTTGAACACAAAAGAAAATATCTTGAAGAAAGTTGGAAGCCAGCAGCCTTTGACTTCCATGTTGTTGTTGTTGTATTTGTTATGGATACCAGTGGCTGATGTTTACATTGTGGAACATAATTAAATAAAGACCAATTTTCTTCCTTTTTGGGTGAACTATCTCTTTAAGAAACAATAATCATAAAAACTCTGAAAAAAATGTATCACAGAAACAAAATAGTAGTAGATGCAGAGACTGAACATGAACAAACCACACAGCCCTGTAAAGACATCGGCAGTGAAAAGACACTCTTCTGCTGTATAGTCAATAGGCTGCTTTTGTAAATGAACAGTCTGCTTGAAGAAAGCCAAGACTCTGTTGGAACCACTGAGACGATATCATGAATAAACCTTTAAGAACAGAGGACAGGCCAGAGAGAAAGGGACAAAGAAGGTCTTCTTCCATTGCACACATGCACACACACACACACACACTGCAAGCATCAAGCAGTCACACACAGAGCTGGTGGCCCTGATGTTTTTTAGCGCCTAGCCAGGTGTGTGTGTGTGTGTGTGTGTGTGTGTGTGTGTGTGTGTTTAAGGATGTGACAGACATGCTTGATTGGTCCTTTGGCAGCGTGTACAAAGACAGCAACTGCAGGTGTGCCAGTCTCTTGCCTGCAGTGTTGCCTGGCACTAGGAGATGACAGGGAGAAGGGCAAGAAACAAAAGGGACACTAATGAGCAAAGAGTCCCGTATAATGACTGATTTCCCTCCCCTGATCTCCCTCCGAGACGGGCCGCTGTGGTCAGAGCATTAAGCCAGCATATCCAGCCCTGCTGTAAGCAAGTCTTTGCGGTTTTATTGCACCCCGTAAATGTTTGTGGAGAACAGTGCGTCTGGTTTAAGCAATTACGGCTAACCTCAGATACTGATGCTGTGCAATTCCAATAAACACCAGTATGCCAGTGTGTTACTTGGCACCGACCCTGCACTTAAAGGTGAAGTGAGTAATTTTGGTGTCGGAAGGTTTCAAGGGGGAATAAACATCACTAAGACTATTGCTGATGCTTGGAGTGAGTTAACTCAACAGGTCCCTAAAAATTAAACTGCCATGCAAGATATCCCAAATGTTATATGTGCTCTATAAAATGGAAATTAATTATGCTTCAAACAATGCAGCTTTTGGAGGAGGAACATTCTTTCATATCTATAAGATTTTTATTTACTTTAATTATGATATTGTGGTGTTATTTTTGCCCACTATATGCTTATACATTGTATGGTACAACAAGGTTTGCATTGGTACAGCTCACTTTTGGCAACTTTTCCACTGCATTCCACACCTAGTACCTGGTACTTTTTATTACCACCTCGTGTGAGGTTCCAAGTGAGCCGTACCATTTCTAAAATGTGAGATAATACATCTAATACATACATTTGATCACTGATAATCGCAACCAGGGGTACCGCTGGCTGGTTTGGGCCCTATGACAGAATTTTTTAGGTGGGCCCCCCCCCTGGGTTGAGGATGAAAGTGAAGAGTGGGGTGCAGTTTTGGAGGTTGGAGTAAGTTGCAGACAAAAATGAAGACTGGAGGAGTAGGGGGGTGATGGGGTGGGGTGGTTACTACCCCCTAATAGTAACTTCTGGGTAAAGTGCTCTTAGAATCGTCCTAATTCCACCCTCAAGCTCTGTGATTGGTCGGCTTGTGTAGCTGTGACGAGCTTGAGAGGTGCTAAGAGCCGCGAACCCAATGGAGTGAGTCGAGTCGAGTCCCGTGAAGGAGCTTCAGATGGAAACTTTAGCTTTGTGTTTACCTTATGATTAATGTTGTTGCATGTCTGACGGTTCCTGCCTCTGAATGAGCGAGTTTTAGCTACTTGTACATTAAGGTAGCTTTTAGAAAAAACAAACACCCACGAAGAAACTCTACACAGAGCAACATAAAAACGTCAATGCCACCTAGTGTTACAGAAGTGTTATTGCAGAACAACACAAACAGCGCGTAGAAGTATAAATGCATGGCTACGCACAAGGCAGTCGCTGAGGGTCATGACGATTACTCAATGCAGAAGTATAAGTCAGCTTTTAGAATCCTCCTAATTCCACCCCCCTCACCCCCACACCATTGAATGCCTCTACCAGCGTCATTAGATTTGCAACAAAAGACATTAAACCTACTATATTTAAATAGTCAGCAGCAGCCATCGCTGTACTGTTGGTTATCATGACTTAACGATTTTTATACCACAGCATTGTGGTCAGTAGTAGAGGCTCTCGTTGATAGCCCCGGAGTTTTTCAGGAAGTCACAATAGTAGAGGCAGCGCAGCAATATTGATAGTTTTACCAAATGTGAGGGGTACTATGCAACATGGCTAAATGACCAGCCATAAAACATTAGGCTACTGTTTGCACCTGGTATTAACATTCATTCAAATGCATTCCTTGTGACCACTTCTATTACGATTGCTTTGAGACTCTTCTTATTCATTTTGCCTGGCTAGTACCACTGCCTGAATAAGCCCATGTAACGAAGCTTATAAGTAGATGGGAAAGCAAGTGAATGACAAGTATGTAAATGGTAACTACAATCTCTGTTGAAATTAATGTGTATTAGTACAAGTGAAGAATAAAAAGCTTGTTTTGGTACACTTTCTCATGACACGTCACATTACAATCATGTGTTAGGTCAGTAGGTGATTTTTGGTGCCTATTTGAATGTATTAAATCATAAGATCGTTTATGCTACTAAACTAATCTGATCAAATGCATTGTTGACTCTGAGAGTCCTTCTGAGAGTCTTGTATGGGGACTCTTTTGACCTCTAAACAACCATAAGAAAATCCAAAAGTAACCACACAAAACCTCCAGACCAAGCACACTAAAAATCACCCAGACCACCCAAGGATCCACATACTGTAGCATCACACTAATAACTAGATACAAACAAAGTGCCTGCACCCTAAATATAAATCATTCCAGCAAGGTCCCTTGTGTCGCTAAGAATTTTGTTCAACAGTATCCTTTGAAGGTGTCTGCAGTTCAGTTAGCACACCTTTAACCTTTAACAGTCTTTCCATACCCCCGCTTCTCCCAGAGTCTGTACTCTAAGCAGCCCTAGTGGTTGACTTAATTGGCAACTGTGGCGATTGTTACGGCCCCTTCCTCAACATAATGGCAAGGCACCGACTGGAGACTTTGATTTCCCTGGGAAACTGTCAGTACAAGAGATGAAAGAGGGACCGATAAGTGCTGAGGAGACCTGGGAGTCCTCATCCACCTTATCTAGAACTCATGAGCTACCACTCCCTGTCTTATTCACTCCCTACTTTTAGGAGCTAATGCCCTTGGCAACATGAGAGTTGAGCAAACAATGCATTACTCAATCATATAGACTGGAAAGTAAACTTGAGCATTCCTGATTTAAAAGTATGCATGTACACTGGGTGATCTCAAGTGTGAGTGTGCAGGTCGGTAGACAACAGGGGTGCAATGGATTGTGCACAGATAGCGACATAGAGTGTGTGCTTCTGGTCAAAAACAGGGTAATAATGATGGCATGAATAACATGCAAGGTGTGTCACTGTCACATGATATCATCCCAAACTTTAGTGCTCACTTTTACTGTGGAGGTCATACCGAATGATTCAATATTATATTGAGTATTGTGGCATGGCATCCCTAGAAGACGAACTCCCTCTATCCACGTTGGCTTTCACCATTTGAGCTAACATTTCTCTGCTTCCAGTCTACCTTCTACAGTGTACAATGAGATCCACAGTAGGAGGGCACTGTGCTGCCTGAAGAAGAACAGACTATATTTAACCAGTTACACCCAAAATCTCTGACTTTGAGGGAACACCCCAAAAGGAAGTACATCATTTGAAAAGTTCTAACCATCCATCCCATAACTCCACCTTGAGCAAGCTTGGCCACTTTTGTACTGATAAAGCACATTGAAAATATAGCCCCTGCATATTTGCGTCTCTCCTCCCATGAGATCTGTACAGTCTCAGAATAATGTGCTCAAGAGCTTGCAATGGTTAGGCAGAGTTTCCACATCTTCATTACGTCTGTATCATCAACAGTCAGTGTTTTCTTTGGAGCCTCTGGGTCCTCCAGTGTGGCTCAAGCACACAACCAACATCCGCATATTTTTTAAAGCTGCGCTGTGTAAAGTGGCTTTCAAACCTTCTGGCAATAATTAGTACCTGCTCTCTCGCATGAAGGTTTTATCTCAAGATACCCTTGATATGGCATGATTATTTCAGCTGTAAAGGAATGACCGCAGGAGATGGAATCATTGGTATTTGCACGAGTCGTAAAATACATTAAGTGAAGCATGCAACTTCTATGAGGAAACTTGCATGGATGCTACAGCCCAGACTGATGCAAGCGCCAAGCTTCTGTCCGTCTGAATTAAACACAGTTGCATGAAACGAAAATTTGCTTTCCAAAAGAAAGACAATACAACTTCAAAGCTGGCTCAGATTTTAGAGATAGGTGACATATTCCACAGTGCTGGAGAGGAATTCCTTTGGAGACTAACTTTAACAAGAATCCATTTCACCCTGATTCTGAACTTTCCATTGTAAAACTGACCTCGGTAGTAGGAAAAACAAAACCTCACATCTCTCTCTTTGAAGGCTCCACCCTATTGCCACTGCCTATGCTGTGGTCGGATAGAAGAGCCAAATCTAGCACTACTGCAAGACACTTCAATCTCTTTAGCAGGAGCACTTTGGCTGGTTGGTTGCTCTGCTTTGTCGGGTATTATTTTGTCCTATTTAGTCCTTTTATGAGGAAAAGGGGAGCTGATGTGACTGAGTGGCTCTCCCACAGGGTGTTTTAAAGAAGGGCGAGTGTGGAACTGGCTGAAACAGGTGGACAGAAAGGAGAGAGAGAATGATGCATGAAGGCTTACAGGAGACCATCAGAGAGCCCCAGCAGGAGGGCAAACTCTGGGTTTCATATGCATTTCAGGCCCCTTTAGAACTCATTGTTTGACCCTGCAAGTGTGAAAAATGGGATTGTGTATTTGTTAGCAATTTCATAAACAGTAACATAGGGCTTTTTTGTAATTTCAAGAGCTCTGCTAGTAGGCATGGTATGCATTTCATGGGGTGTGGGCTACTTTTGTGAAAGATTTTCTGCTTTTCTGCTTTTAAAAGGTTTATAGTCCTTAGTCTTTGTTTTGGTGCTTTCACTGGATGGTTAATAACACAATGAACCAAGCAACGTAACTAATTTTGTGTTTCATTTAAAGTGCCCCTATTATGGCTTTTTTGAAAATTACCTTTCATGCAGTGTGTGCATCTCTTAGTGAATGAAAACATCTAGATGACATTTAAATTTGAATGCACACAGTGTAGACTCTCAAAAAGAAATAGTCGACTCACAGAAGTTAATATGAATCACCATTCAAATCGATATTTAGCCATTTCGTAGAGACATCTGAATGAAACATTGCCTGCCCAGTTGATGAGTGCTCACATCCAGGAAAACTTATTTTTGATAAGTCGTGAGTGGTGACCTGTTTACTACATGTGCTGCATGCAATTGACCAATCACAACAGATTGAGTCATCAGACCAATAACCACAGATAAGTGTCATAGAAGGAGGGGTTTGGAAAAATGAATCACTGAACACATCACATGGGAGTCATTGAGATTTTTGGGTTACAACAAATGCATATTATAAGGCAACGGAAATATTATTTGAGCTTGTATCCATATCACCCTGTTGTTGGGGACTCAAAATATAATGTTTTATACTCCATAATTGGGGAGGTTTAAGGGATTAAAGTTAAGGGATTAGTTTAAGGGGTTCAATATTGCAAGAACATGATGGTAGGGAAATTACAGAAATTTTGATTTCTGTGTGAAGTATTTTTTTAAGCATACATGGGCATGCCACCTAGTAATTTTGAACATTAGAAAAACACATCCACTGGACTCTTTCTCCAATTTCACTTCCACTTTTCTTTGCTCAATATTGTTTTGCACAGCCCCTCCAATTACTCCCCTGGCCCACCCAGAGAGCCAGAACCAGAGAAGTGGGTCTGAGTGGAGCTAGTTGACGGAGCTTAATCCTTTTGATGTTGTTCCAGCCTTGAAAGCTTCAGCGGACTCTGTGGCCATTCTGCCTAACTTTGGCCTCCTCATATTTTAACAGGGTCGTGAAATTCCCCAGAGCAAACTGTTGAGCTGAGGAATGACAGGGGTTGACAGATTGGGTTTCTTCGCTGAATCCACTAATGTTGAGTTAAGAGAAAGGTTCCAATTCCAAGGTCCAGCTGAAGGATTCAAGTACAGTTTGTTTATTTCACATCCTAAGTATTAAGTCTAACAGATGTGTCAGAGAGCACCACAGAGGTCAACACTGTTTCTGGGCTATTCAATCAGTGCTTCACCTACAAGGAAAAAGTCCATGCTTTTATTCAAGATACAGTATATAGGATTTTTGAGCAAGAAAATGGCACTTGTGTTGTAAACATATTCACTCTGTACACTTGAAAATATATAGGTATAAAAGTTGTCTCTGTGGCAATACCTTTTCAAGAAGTACATTTTTGTACTTTTTAAGTACTATATACCAACATTCACCAATCTCTGTCCTGGGGGGCCGGTGTCCCTGCAGAGTTTAGCTTCAACTTGCCTAAAAACACTTACCTGGAAGACATTGATTAGCTTGTTCAGGTGCGTTTGATTAGGGTTAGAGTTAAACTCTGCAGGACACTGGCCCAGAACATGTTTGGTGACACCTTCATATACCTTTAAATATAAAATATTGACCTTTTAGGTACTAATATATAAGATTAAGGGTGCCCAGGCACGTTTCCCGGTTCGTTTGACAAGTGTAAGTGCTCTGAATAGGCTCCAGGCACGGTTCAGTTAGCCGGCCCTGGCCCGGTTGGAAGAGGTGAGGTAAAACATGGTTCGGTTTGGCATGGTATGCTTGTAGTGAACAGAAACTTGTGGTTGCTGTTTTGAGTTATCCAGGGATGTATGACTAATAAATCTTGAATTTCACAATATTATTAAATGTTAAAATGATACCAATAACAACCGCATCACTCTTGCACAATACTCGGCTGATTCAGTCATTGTCTAGCGACATAGATTATAACTAAAGCAATCTCCACTGTGCTGAGCAAGAGCGATTATCTTCTGTTAAACTGAACAGTCACATCATCGATAATCACATCACTTTGGCATGTTTCAGGCAACTGTACCAATTGTAAGTATGCCCTGAGATACCGTTATGGACTCTTTAGGTACCCTTTAAAAGGATAGTTTACATAAAAATGAAAATTAACTTACTGTTTACTCACCCTTGTGCTGTTTTAAACCTTCAAGAGTTTTTGTTCTGTTGAAAACTAAATAAGATATTTTGAAAAAAAGCTGAAAAAAAATACAATGGAAGTCTATGGTTACTTCAATGGTTTCTTCAAAATAACTTTTTTTTGTGTTCAACAGTTTTGAAAAGCTTTGAACGGATAAAGTGCAAACTATACCTTGAAGTACATAAGTGTGCCTTTATAAAGAGTCTTCCATTTTCATGGAAGAGTATCTATCTTAAATTGGCCCCACACAGAGGCCAAGTCACTTTAATAACTTCTTTCTCAGTCCGTCTCGTCATCACCATTGTGTCAAGTCCTTCAAAGCAATTTGGTCTCACATTAAGATTTCGTTGGCATGTCCAAGAGATTTGCAGACTACTCCCCAGAGCCTCCCTTAACCAGTGGCTTTCAGGGCATTCAGTTGTGCCAGCTTCGCTAATCACTCTTGACCCCTTCTATTCAGATCACACTCCTTTGGTGAGCTGAGAGGGGATTAAAGACCTTCCGGATCATTCGCTTCCAGAATACATGCACGTTTATTTCATGAGCTTAGAAAAAGGACCACGGGTAGTTGAGGAGGGAGGGCGAGATTTGGAGAGGGGAACTTAAGGGAGATTTCAGTCAAGATTTGCACAGTCGCAGCAGGACGGTGTGTCTCTGCTGAGCCATTAAAGCCAGCAAATTCACACCCTTTGTCCCCTGTAGCTGGTAATAGTGTCCAAACTGGAAGACGTTCAGTATAGGACAAATATTCTTCAGGATCACCTCTTTAAACAGACAATTCACCAAAAAAAAAACTGTGCTCATGGTGAAGCCCAGCTGTCAATTAATTTATTTGTTATAATATTTTTATTTCTTTTGTTATTTGTTTATTGTATGATGGATGTTTTGTTTCTGATTTTATGTATCTATATTTAATTTAAAAGATTTACCTGTTGTGCTGTGACGGAAGTCATTTGTAAGGTGACCGGAAATTAATATCCCAGAAGGTATATCAAGGGAAAGAAAGAGCATTGTGGGGTGGATGTCGCCGAGGTTGGCGTGAGAGAGATTATTTGCTCAGCTAGTTGACGAATAGAGAACTGAAGAGAGCTTATAACGTCTATGATTCTGTGAGGATAGCAATTTCCTCCTTGAGTATCACCAGACATAGATATATACACTAGATATCACATACAAACCCTGAGTATGCGTCAATAGCGCAGCCACATTTGTACAGTGCTCCCAGGACAAATGTCATTCAACCACACTAGTCAAGTTTAAAGCCGATGTGAAGATGCTGGAATTTTAGAGTTGTATACGGGTGTAGTATTGAGCAAACAAAGAAAACAAAGCACAAAGCCATAACATTTCATAGGTAAGATTTTTTTTTTTACGTTTTTGTATGTTATGAACTTTTGTGCTTAACAAGTAACGTTATTGATGATGATACAGTCACTTACTGCATTCACCATAAGGAAAGGAGCACTAACTCACACTAAATACTAGGCTTATGCTAGTTCCCCTTCGGGAGGGGAACATCAATGCTATGTGGAAACTTCCACTATGGGGATTTCGTCAGAATCCAATCATCTGAAAGAGTATATTAACGGGCTAATATAATGCCAATGAGTTGCACAGCTGATGCTACTTACAATCAATTTGGAAATATAAGCGCAGCGCGTGCCAAGCTGAGGCATCCTTTTCGCTTTAGTGTCCGAGAGTCGATGAGTGTTACTCCAACTGTGTCTGCAGAGAGAAAAAGAGAACAAGAGCGATTTCCCGGTCCAGAGTGTGTGACACGCGGCAGCAGAGGTAGGGAGGAAAATTTCCATGCACACAAACACATCATCTTTGTCAGGAATGCCCGTGCGATCACTTAACCATAAATGTAGGAAAGTGATGTAAAACTATAATTTTCATAATTTAAAAAAATATTTGCATACTGACCACCCGGAAAACTCCCGATCATAAATGTATGTATATACGTGTATATATCTCTGGCTCTGGATGGCCACAGTCCTCCACTGCACCTTGGTCTTACATTCAATTCAATGGAGCGCTACCCTGTACTAAAATGGCGGCTCTATTGACGCATTCCTTCAAATAAATAACAATAGCGTAGGTGACATCTAATGTAAATATCTATGATCATCATAGTATTTGTTGCACTGTGTTTACTAAATACAACGTTACCCGCTAAGACAGATATCCGTGAGTTCCCGTCTGTGGACCGCAATCAAGTATCGCCAACGACCCCGGACATCCCAGATAGCGCCCTAAAAAACCAGGACATCTTAGTGGCTCTTTTGGCAGGTCTGGATGCGACACCCCCTGGCAACTCTCTTCTATTACTCCACGGACTATAGCTCGCGTTCTGGAGTATTCCCTGGGCTCCGGTAAAGCCTGGTTTATACTTCTGCGTTGAGTGATCGGCGTGACCTATGGCGCATGCCTTGCGCAGAGTCGTGCATTTATACTTCAGCATGTTGTTTGTGTTGCTCTGAAATAACACTTCCAAAGCGCTAGCTGGCAGTAGGATTTTATGTTTCTCTGTCGTGTTTTTTCTCTGGTGTTTTGTTTTTTCTAATTGCTACCTTAATGTAGAAGTAGCTCAAACTCGCTCATTTTGAGATGGGAACCAGCGGACTGGCAACAACTTTAATCATAAGGTAAACACAAAACAACAGTTTCCATCTAGAGCTCCTTTACGGTACTCGACACTTGTAAACACTCGCTCTGACTCTCGGTCCTGCCCACACTCCAGTGCTACCAAGTCGACCAATCACAGAGCTTGTGTTATGCATTGTTGTGACGTGTAGGTACATTTTTATGAGAGGTGTGGGCAACGACGGCCACGACGGCCACGACGAGGGCCATGCATCCACGCGCAGGCTGCGCCAGATCATACCCATGCGCTTGACGCAGAAGTATAAATAAGCCTTAAGAGCGAACTATTGTTTGTTTGCCTTTTGGGCAAAAGGGGCAACTGTGTTCTATGCCACTATGAACACAAGCACAGACACAGGCCTGCAACAGGGTTTATTTATTTCTCTATTAATTTTATATGGACAATTTTTGAACTTTACTAAATGAACTGTTGATTTTGATGTTTATTTGAGTCTTGAAAAAAGGAAATTGAAAAGTTTTATTTTGAAACAAACTTTTATTTCTTTTGTTTGTATACATTTGTTTGCTTTATTGTATTTAAGTAAATGTGGAAAGGCAATTTTGCACCATATTGGTTAAGTCTATTATTTATAGTAATTGGTATCATGTTATGGGTTTCTTTTTGGGGTTAAAATACAATTTAGAGTGATCTAATTACAGTTTTTCTCAATTGTTTACACACAATTACTTGTACTGTACTTCAGACACAATGAATACAACATGTAACTGATACACCAACCCCCTGAACCAATTCTGCTAAGCTACAAGCACAATTCCTGCTTTGCACTCAAATTGTAGATTTAAAACACACTTTTTCTAAACACTACACACAATTCTCTGCATTTGGCACAATTTTCATGCAGAAAATCTCTTATTTTCACAAGGAACACACTGTCATTCAAAATTGTAAAGTCAGTTGTCCTACTTTGCATACTAACTCATCACATAGGTAAACACCTGTCACACATAATTGCAATTTAGAAATCAGAGCTCATCTCATATTCTCCATTTCTCAATCCTATTGAGGAATTTTTTTTTGCCTGGGAATGGAAAGTGTATGACCGAAATCCACACTTTTTTGTATATTTTTTTTTACAGTAACTATTCTGTAAATACTTCTGTTGATGGCATATGTAGACCACGTTATGTGCAACTCTGTGTTGGTTGGGATGAATACTGTGTACCCTGTTTTTGTGGGAAAATTATAGTAAAATATATTTGGTACCGTGTATTTGTGTGTTTTGTATAAAAATAATTTTCTGAAAAATTTTACAATGCACTTATGTAGGCCTGTGTACTGTCTGTAGTAAGTGTAACACTGAACAAAAAAGGCTTACAGTAAGTCATTATGATAAATGGAGAAGAAGTGGTCATAGTGTTTTACATTAAGCACATCAGTGATCAACTGCTTCTTATAAATGTGTATTCCCGTGATGGGTTGTGTGCGTCATTTGAAAACAAAACATAATTTTGTGAAGAAATCACATTGTTTCGAATGTAAAGTTTCATTTTGCAGGAGAATTGAAGGGTTTTGCCCAATGTGTGTGTGTTTTGTGAATTGTGTGTAGAGTTCTGACAACATGAGACATGCTTTCAGAAAATGTGTGTAAACAATTGGGAAAAACTGTAATAAGAATTCAGGGCCCTTCCTATAAAATAGGAAGAGGGTGCTACAATTAATTCCTTAGTTATGGTTTATGGATATGTTGAAGGACCAGTGTGGTTTAATGTTGTTTTTTGAAATAGATATCACCTTCACTGACAAAAAAAAAAAACAGTGGTAAAGTCTTTTTTTGGATGTACATTTTCAAGATTGAAATTTTTGAACAAAAACAGTTTAAATGTTACACATATCTTTGTGTTCAAGCTATTGTGTTAAAACAATGACTGTAAAAGATAACTAAAACTGTATTTTTCAGTACATTTACCATAAACAAATAGCACTAATCTGCTTCAAGCAGATATATCAGAAGTTTCAAGCAGATATATCTGAAGCCAAATAACGTATTACATCACAAGAAATGCCTCTCTATTCCATATTTTTTTCATGCAGTTAAATATTCCGCTTCTTTGCGTATCAGTTTTGAGACAAAGAGCAATATATGAGCATCTGAAACGGCAAATGGAGAAGGAATCATTGAAATATAACGTGGCAACCTTGAGGAGCCCATAATGATGTTGGAAAAAAAAGTCCTTCTGGGTAATGAATAAAGCAGCATGGTGATGCAATAGCCACAGTATACTACAGACTGAGAGAAACACGCTTTAGAGCCATTTAAACACAGCTGTTGATAGACCAACCAGACGGTAATAACATAGTAGAGCTCGTGCTCCGCTGTTCTTTTCCATTTGGGACTTTTCACTTTCACGTTTCCCAAAAGGTCAATCTCTTTAGAGGGAACACCAAATCCCATTGACGAACTTGTCAAAATTTTCCCCACAAAAAAAAAAAAAAAAAAAAAATCTGGCCCAAATTAAAAAAATAAAAAATCTCTATGGGACAATATATGACTGACAGCATTCTTGGTTAATGACAGCATTTCCATCACTCAGTCCCCATGCCTCACATGTCAGGACATGTTCTATACAATAGGGGGTTGTCAAGCTTCATCCACACGTAACATCAGCCTCCCACTGGCTTTTGCCAAGCGACAACCTTCAATCCATGTGGAGGAGTTGTGGGTTTGTTAGGGTCACTTGACTCCTTCCCAGAATTCACCTGAGATCGTGGGAGAGATGTCAGAGGAGTCATGCCTCGGGGCATGATGAGAGGTCAACACCACTGCATCAGCAACCTGCCAGCACAGCAAAACGCTCTGGGAGGGTACGGGGAAACAAACTGGAGAAAGAGACAAAGAAATCTGCATTTTACTGCAGGGGAATCTGAGGGGGTGAAGCCACTGAGTGTTTCTGACGTACTCAATGCGATGACAGATGACAGAGGTCAAAACAACACTACTGTATTGTTAGCTGTGTTGCAAAAGCTAGTTTTACTGCCTACATAGGCAGCATCCTTACAATAAAGCCACCTCATTAGTGACTGAAAAGGTACATTCTGCATTGACAGCAACTCCACTCTAAAAAGGAATTCGTTGGTTTGTTGTTAGCACATTGCTAAGTTATTGGCACAAAGCCTATATAATGTTAATTTCTGGCTAATATAATATAAAGTTGAAGTCAGAATTATTAGCCTCCCTTTGATTTTTTTTTCTTTTTTAAATATTTCTCAAATTATGTTTATCAGACCAAGGAAATTTTCACAGTATATTTGATAATGTTTTTTCTTCTGGAGAAAGTCTTATTTGTTTTATTTTGGCTAGAATAAAAGCAGGTTTTAATTATTTAAAAACCATTTTAAGATCAAAATTATTAGCTTCTTTAAGCCATATATTTTTGTCGATTTTAGTCTACAGAACAAACCATCATTATACAATGACTTGCCTAATTACCCTAATCTGCCTAGTTAACCTAATTAACCTAGTTAAGGCTATAAAGGTCACTTTAAGCTGTATAGAAGTGTCTTGAAAAATATCTAGTCACATATTATTTACTGTCATCATGGCAAAGATAAAATAAATCAGTTATTAGAAATGAGTTATTAAAACTATTATGTTTAGAAATGTGTTAAAAAAAATCTGCTCTCAGTTAAACAGAAATTGGGGAAAAAATAAACAGGGGGTTAATAATTCAGGGGGGCTAATAATTCTGACTTCAACTGTATATGTTTTTAAAATATGATTATTATTATTTTTTTATTACAACAGAATAGGATATACACAGGAAGCGAAGAAGGGATGGCAACGGGATATGTTTCCAAGCCAGGACTCAGGACAACCTTATATGCTGTGTGTCAGGGCACTGCCTATTAGGCTGTTGTCACCATCAAAAATAAATATTTTAATAAAAATTATATTATTGAATGAAATTATAGTTTATATTCAGTCTATAAAACATAGTATATCAAGAGAAGTATTATTTAAAGCAGTGGCAGTTCTAGACCAGAGTAACTGGGGGTCACTTGTAGTCATTTTTTTCATGCATCACTCTGCAGTCTACATAAACAAGCTAATTAAATAACTTAAACTCAAAATAATCTTCCATGTTCATTTATTTGACAAGTAACTTGTATTGTCATAGAATAACACATTTTTAACATTCAAGTACATGGCACATTTTTGCACCTGTAAACTTTAACAGATACAGTTGATGTCATTTTTTTTGCCCTCCCATTAATTTAAAATAATCTAATAATAATAATAAAATGATCTTGACAAACCAAATAAATGTTCACAATATTTCCTATAAAACAAACATAATTCTTCTGGAGTCATAGTAAGTCTTATTTCTTATAGTTTGTCTTGAATAAAAGCTGTTTTACTTTAAAAAAAAAAAAAAAACTATTTTAAGGTCAGTATTAATAGCCTCTTTAAAAAATATGAATATTTTTTGACTGTCTATGCAACAAACCAGTTATACAATAACTTGACTAATTATTCTAACTTTCTTAGTTAACATAACCTAGTTAAGGGCAACGCAGTGGCGCAGTAGGTAGTGCTATTGCCTCACAGCAAGAACGTCGCTGGGTCGCAGGTTCGAACCTCGGCTGGGCTGGGTCAGTTGGCGTTTCTGTGTGGAGTTTGCATGTTCTCCCTGCGTTCGCGTGGGTTTCCTCCGGGTGCTCCGGTTTCCCCCACAGTCCAAAGACATGCAGTACAGGTGAATTGGGTAAGCTAAAATTGTCCATAGTGTATGAGTGTTAATGTGTGTGTGGAAGTTCCCAGAGATGGGTTGCGGCTGGAAGGGCATCCGCTGCGTAAAATCGTGCTGGATAAGTTGGCGGTTCATTCCGCTGTGGCGACCCCGCAAGGGACAAAGCCGACAAGAAAATGAATGAATGAATGAATAACCTAGTTAAGTCTTTAAATGACACTTTAATCTGAATAAAATCTTGCAAAATAGCTAGTAAAATATTGTCACCATGGGAAATACAAAAAAGTATTTTTAGAAATAAGTTAAACTATTATGTTTAAAAATGTGTTGTAAGAAATCATGTGTTGAAGACTCGTGCTTTATGTCACTACTGAAAACAAAAATGAAGGCAAAACTAAACAAGTTGATCATTACTTTTAAATGATTGTAACAAAATTTTATCAGTAGCTATGTTTCCATCCAAAAATCCAAATTAACTTTATGTTTAAAACTGGATTATCGCATAAAAGACGTGCGAATAAAGCTGCGTTTCCATCCAATGAGACAAAGCGAACAAAATCATCACTTCCTGATTAACTGGCGCCAAATATCAACAGTCAAAACGAAATTTGCTGCGATAGAAGCTGCGTGAATCTTTTCTTCATTTAATAAATGACTTCATGGCCTCAGAAGCCAATACTGACACCCAGTGAACGCAAGGTGGCGTTTGAAGGTAACAGACGCTTTTAATTCTGGAGGTCATTAATAATATAATTACACTGATACTGAAATGATTAAGGCATTTTAGAATGACCAAAACAACATTTCAGATGGTTTATAATGTGCTCAGCCTGCTGGTTTGTCCATTCGCACATATTTTTATCATCACATGATCTCTTCAAACAAAATCACATGACTTTTTTAATGCGCATACTGGAATTTGTTTGGCAAAAGTGTTTCCATCGCATTTTATGCTCATACTTTTTTATCGAATAAAAAGATTATCCTACTCAGTTATGCTCATATGTTTTTTATGCTCATTTAAAAAATGTATGCTCATCTTGGCGTTCCCATTAACCGGTTTTTATGCGCATATCCAAAATGCGCATAAAAATAGGTGGTAGGAAACATAGCTAGTGTTACATCTGTTCTCCAGTACTTGCAGACTGTTTGTAAATTCAAGACTAAATTTCCTAATGTAAAACTAAGTACACTCAATTTCTGATTGATAATAGTCTATGCACAGCCGAGGACTCCTATAATAAAAGTTTTAAAATCGCTATTAAAAAACAAAAGTCTAATCTAATCAACAGTGAACATTTTGATTGTTTTTCCCAACATGAACATGACTAAAGCTGAATCTTTATTTATTACCTTTGTCAATTTGGGGCTTAACTTCTGACGAATGTGGGAAACTGATGCGTGCAGCACCGTCACTGACAAAAGTCAAGGGAAAGCAGAGAAAGTGAGTGCGTATGACACCAAGAGGCCTCAGTTATATCTCCACAGTCTGCCACCGATGGCTGATCTCACTTCTTCATGGCGTTTTAGCTATGACACAAAAATAAGCATCCAAATTTAGGATGGTCCAGAGGCGGGGCAAAGTTTGTTGACACAGGGCCACCGACCAGATTAAAAGAAATAGTTCATCCAAAATTGAAAATTGACTCAATATTTATTCTCCCTCAAGTGGTTCCGAACCTTTATGAATTCTTCATTACGTTGAACACAAAATAAGATACTTTGAAAAAAAGCTGAAAACCTATAACCTTTGATTTCTATAGTATGAAAAACAAATACCATTAAAGTCAATTGATAAAGATTTCAGCTTTCTTCAAAATATCTCATTTTGTGTTCAACAGAAGAAAGACAGTCAATCAGGTTTGGAAAAAGTAAATTTAATAAAATTATGAATAGATTATAACAGAATTTTCAGTTTTGGATGATTTATGCCTTTATAGATGCCTAAGATAGTATTTGAAACGATATTTGTGTCAGGATTACACTATACTGTGAAAATGCTATCATATGCAGCTTACTAGATTTGGGACAAAGGGAGAATGGGAGAATGTGTGAAAGAGCAAAGCTGCTCTGTAAAATCATTATGCTGTGCTAGAGAAAACAGCTGATGGAAACCTGCAAAAAAGAGAGAGCCACAGAAGGAGAAATACAAAGAGCTGGCAGCAGACTGCACAGATATAATATTATGACATGCCGACTGGGTTTGAACAACAGCTAGAGGCTCTCAGACGGCTCTCAGGTCAACTCCTCAACGCTGATAAGAGCTTTGTTTGACTGCTCGTCGCCACCTCTCCTCTATCTCCATCTCTCACACTCTCATCTGTCACTCCCACACCAGCAGCTGAATGTTTCCCAAGCTAGTGGACAGAATTGTGCATTTCCTTGCAGTGTCTTGAAATTGGTTTTGGTAATGAATCATTCATTATTCATCAGGGTGAGTACAGTACCAAATTATGCTTTAACATGTGGTCATATTTACCATGGCTTTGCAAAATTATTGTGGTCTAAATCCAGTTATCCCAATATGAATTTCAATAGGACTTTCAATAAATTCACGTCAAGACTGACACACAGATTCCACTCATTTTTTTAAAGTTAGGTGACTTCTAGGTAAGCCGTGCTTTAACTATTGACAATGAACAAAGGATCTATTGTGTCCATGGAATTTGCTGAACTGTAGCTAATGGCACCACACCTTGATGCTTAGGTACACTTTATAAAATGCTGGGTTGTTGTAACCCAACATTGGGTTCAAATAAAGACAAACACAAATGTTAAGTTTGTCCAATGTTGGTTTTGTCCATATTTGACTTAAAGTTGGGTTAAACCACCATTGGTTTAAAGTGCATGAATTAATTGCAAAGGCACTTCTTGCCTTCCCTGTTTTTTTTCAGACTCTACATTTACTTTTCACAGTAGCACTTCACATTTTTATCATAATGCATATATTTTGGTACCATGCAAGAAATATAAATACCTTGTTTTACACAGAATGGGCTCTATTTTAATGATCTAGGCACAAAGTCTAAAGCGCATGGCGCAAAAGCATTAAGGCCGTGTCCGAGTCCACATTTGCTATTTTAAAGACGGAAAAATACACTCTGTGCCGCGGCGAATGGTCTGACAGGTTTGTGCTTATTTTCTTAATGAATTTTGGGTGTGTTTTGAGCATAATGTGCATTAAACCAATCAGAGTCTCATCTCCCAGTCCCTTTAAGAGTCAGTTGTGTCGCGCCATGGCACATTTGCTATTTACATGGCCAAATGAACTGAATGCTTTACTAGTGAGAAAACAGTTAAACATACCATCTGCAGCATGAGGATAAGTAAGTCCTCCATTTGGCCTCTTTACTTTCTTTTTTCTTTACTTTCTCTTTACTTTACTTTTTCTCTTTTCTTTACTCCTTTACTTTCGTGGATAAGGAAACGGTGGAAACTCACTCTACTGAAGACATCCATTAGCCTACATATTTAATTTAATCTGTTAAGAGCAAAGATTTGTTTCAAAACTATTTCCAAATTCAGTTCTAATTTCCAGCAAATGAATAAATGAACAGTAGTAACGAAGTGTGGTCAAAAAACTGAGTTACATCCAAACACACATCCCATATAGTGACACATACGTCTCCAAAACCGACAGATGGACCAATATAAACTTGTTTTGATTAAAACAAATATAAATATGCATATAATAAATACTACTACTACTAATAATAATATTATGCAAAGCAAATTGTCATGAATAAACTGAAAAAAAAACCCACGAGATGAAGGCTTGGAGGCAGTGGTTTTTATATTTATGTAGAAAATAATAATTTTTGTAATATTTTAATCCTTTAATTATTTTGCATGTTTTAATTGTGTATTAAGCAATGTGTAAGCATTTAAGGTGCACAACTAACGTGCTCTGCGCTGGACTTTAGAGCAGCTTTCAGCTGGTCAATTGTGCAGTCTATTTTAGTTCCTCAAAATAGCAACACGCCAACAATGCGCCTTAACACATCTCCTTTATAGACCAGCACACCCATGAGTCCACAAACTGGCGAAAATGCATTTGCTATTTAAACAATATGTTGCAAAACGAGAAAATTAAGGTTGCGTTGGTCTGAAAATGGCAACAAATTGCGCCAAACATGTCTTGCGCCTTATTGCGCCGGGTGTATGATAGGGCCATTCCAACGCAATCTCATGGCAATTCTGAACTTTATGATTTAGTGGCTAATTCATATGAATTCGTACGATCTAATTCGTACAAATTAGTACGATTTGCTCATCACCCAATGACGGTTGGGGTGGGGTTAGGTGCCACGCCTCCTTTTTAAAATCGTACATTTTTGTACGACTGAACTCGTAGGAATTCGTACGAATTAGCCACTAAACTGACAAAACGTAAAATACTTACATTTCCTCGTGAGATCAGGCTGGCCATTCTAGACTTTAAAAAAATACTGGGTTGTCAAAACTAAACTTTGGGTCAATTATGAACAAACCCAATGTTGGCTTAATTTTTTTAAATTAAGTGTACAGTAAATGCTACTTTTTAACCCAACGGTTAGTTTGTCAGTATGTAAACAAACATTCGGTTACAACAACTCAGCATATTTTTTTTTTGTCAGCAGGCGGCGAGTTTGTTATGGCTGATTAAATGTATTTGATATGATTCAATACAACTGCAATTATGAGAGCAAACTGGTCAAATTCATTTTCAACTAGCTCCGGAAGTGATTAAACGTGGACAAACTCAAAATTATTTTAATCTCATTAATATCTGTATCTAGTGTTGTCCTCTTGTGATCCAACTGACAAAAATGCATCCTAATTCAAAGTGTTAAAAGGGTACTAGAAATGTAATTTCATAAAATTAATCTTCTTATATAAATTATTTCTCCGGGTGCTCCGGTTTCCCCCACAAGTCCAAAGGCTATAGCTGAATTGAGTAAGCTAAATTGTCCGTAGTGTACATGCGTATGTCATAGTCCTCCAGGTTGGGGGTTGAGCATTGGGCTGCTTGTAAAAATTGGATGTTACGAAACACCAACATGGTGTGGCTAAATATTAACTTCGATATAAACGGACCTGGGAGTAAGTAAGTATATGAATTATTGAAAGGCACAAAGGGGAGCGGTCTTCAGTCAATGAGGGACTATGAAACATGGAAGTTTAGGAGGAGGAGTTACAGACCTACAGACAATGAAAGAGCAATACACAGGGCACAGGACAGTTCAGGGGGAGGAGTCATAGATCTACAGCCAATGAGAGAGCAAGAGGACACAGCTCTTTTGCATTGCAAACCAGTGAGCATGCCATTTGGCTCATAAGTAGGGCCAGGCAGAATCTGCTGACCTTTTTATAAAAAATCAGCGAATTTATGCGGAATAATTTTAGGAATCTCATAACTAAAAATCTAATATATGAAATAAAAAAAACTTTTGAACTTTTATTTAATGTTTACAATGCAAATCCAATTAGATCCACTTATTTGGTAAACAAAACAAGTCTCTCATATAATGTATCTACTAAAAGACAAAAAATATAACTTTACAAACTGTATTGTAAATAAATCATGTGAACATTTTAATATCACTATTATTATATCACAATAATATTAGTGAAATTAATTTAAAAACTGAATAAATATAAATTTACACATATTTACACAAGTAAATACATAGACTCAATGACAAATCTGAGGATCTCTGCACACACAGGTTCCGTGTCGGCCTACTCATAAGCTTCTTTCTAGCTATGATTTTAAATAGGAATAAATCTATTATCAAGCAAGTTCTATGAGCGGAATATTTTATAAGGTCCCTAGATGTTTTTAACCAGCATACAAGAATGTGAAGAACCTGGTTCATCAATAAAACCAAAAACCTCTGTGTTTAAATGAACAAATTTAAAGATTTTTAAGTCAATTCAGCATCTTTTAATGCTTGTTTTCTCTTATTTTAAATGACTGTAAGTTATATTGAGGAAATCAGCAGGACGTGGCTCAGTGGTTAGCACTGTCACCTCACAGCAAGAAGGTCACTGGTTTGAGTCCCGGCTGGGCCAGTTGGCATTTCTGTGCATGCTTTCCCTGCGTTCGTGTGGATATCCTACATGCAATATAGGTGAATTGGATGAACTAAATTGGCCGTATAGTGCAAGAATACAAGAGGGTGTTTCCCAGTACTGGATTGCAGCTAGAAGGGCATTCGCCGCGTAAAACATATGCTGGAATAGTTGGCGGCCGCTGATAAATGAGGGACTAAGCCGAAAAAAAATG
This sequence comes from Danio kyathit, assembly GCA_903798195.1. Lineage (NCBI taxonomy): Eukaryota > Metazoa > Chordata > Actinopteri > Cypriniformes > Danionidae > Danio > Danio kyathit. The sequence continues at coordinate 14,084,435 of LR812541.1, forward strand.
AATGAATGCATATATTGAGGAAACCGTTTCTGAAGTCTCAACAGACAACCACCAAATTTTAAATCCAGATTGTCCTTTCACTGTAAATAATGTAGCCATATCAGAGATTTTGCTCAAGGGCTCCAGACAAAGGAAAGGAGGACAAAGGCAGAGATTCCAGACCACCAGCATTTAAAAAACATCCTTAGTTTGGTAACCATTTATTTATATTACACAAAATAGGCAATTTACCTCACCCCATACTGCTTACTTTCACAGCATGACTTCTTAATCCAATTCTACAAGCTCTACCGTGCACTAAATGTACATCACTTTATCAGAACAGAAGGTCGTTTATCTGCAAATATCTGCATCCTCGCACGTGCAAACCTCCTGAGAGATGCTGGAGGAAACAGAGCAAGAAATACACTTTTGGTTTAAAGGTTTATTTGAACAGAGATGCTCCGCTGCGCTAGAGAACCATCAGGACATTTCCAAGCCGCTAATGACAAAAGCATTCGCAGCGTGAGGAGGTTTTAGTCTGGAAAACCGAGCCGGGATATTTGCTGCGGCTTCCGAGGTGGCAAGACATGCAGGAATAAGGAGGAACGAAAAATGTGTTGGGTTTAGTGAACGACGTCTGTGAAGTGTGTTTAAAGGTATTTTTGTTTCCACGATAAGTGGCAAAATGACTAATGCAGAATTTGGTGCTAATAATAAGGTGCAATTCTGCTGAAATATCTACATGGTGATGACAGATACGTCAAGATGAGCACAGCAGATGGCTATCAAACTTTCCAATTATATATTCTGATACCCAGCCAAGACAAATGATAATGCAGTGTCACAGCTGGAGGAGAAATGTGGGTTAATTGGAGAATTAATTGGCCTTTTTTTTGTCTTCAGAGAAAACAAATTGTTAAAAACACTTGAAAATGGGTCAATGTGTAACCTATACAGTACTGTTTTCCCCAGTGTTGACACAGTAGAAACTCAGACAAAAAAAGTGTGATTAATTAGATTCAGATGAAATATCTGAACAAAGGCCTCACCAATGAAAACACACATTTACTTTTATCGCTGAACTGAACAACATTAAGCGATGGTTCCTGTTTTGTGTTATTTTTTGCAGTATAGACATTTTCATTAAATTTTCATGGGTTTCAAAGTGATTCCCCATGCTTGAATACAACATCATAATGACAGGAAAGAGAATTGATTTCACGGTGGCACGAGCAAAGCAGTGGAGACCCCTGGGCAGGTTCACAACCACAGACCCCAAGAGCCAGAAAAAAGACAAAGATCATTTGAAACAATGGCTGCACTATTCAAATTTATTTATTTATTTATTTATTTTTTATTATTTTTTTTTTTACTTTTATTTTTAGTTTTATTAATAAATAAATAAATAATTAAATTAATTTATTTATTTATTGGTGGTTCATTCTGCTGTGGCGATCCCAGATTAATAAAGGGACTAAGCCAAAAAAAGAATGAATGGATATTTATTTATTTATTTATTTATTTATTTATTTATTTATTTCTAATACGATTACTTCTAAATCATATAATATGCTGTATTTATAATATTAAATTAATAATAATTAATAAAATATTCACAAATTATTTAAAACAGTAATAAATTTAATATGTTTTCCTCTAAATAATATAATATAAAATATTGTATCAAAGAATGTACAAATTCTTTAAATTACAACATATAAACTAATTTATAATTTAATCTTAAACTGACTTTAAAATTCATTTATCAAAATAAAATGTGTTAAAACACAATGCTCGAAACCTAATTTAAATTTAAGTAGCATAAAAACATATTGCCGCGACATTTTAGCCATATACGTTTTTACAGTCTTATAATAAAGTTATACTTTTATTTAGTTTTAAGTTTTTATGGGTTTTTTTTATTTTAAATTTGATTGCGATTATTATTTGGTTATTATTATGGTGCGCACACCAGACGCACACATTCACATGTTATTTAATATGAAAATATTCAGATGGCGCTCTGTGGCGCGGCAGAAATATGAACAGTGTCCTGAGTCATAGCTGGGCGCCACGGACAGCCGCCGACTTGCGGTGCTGATGTGCGTACCCTGATAGAAATCTATGTTTAGAATTCTAAAATGCATGATGCTGCGTGGTGCGTCACCGAGTGGCGCATCGGGTGTGCGACGCCCTTAACATTCTAAACATCCAAAAACACATTTATAATTCTTTTAGTTACTGATATTATCTTCAGCAGGTCAAAAATAAAATAGCAGCGGCTGCGGCTTTTCCCCTCTGATAACCTGCATAATAGGCCCCCTTTAAACCAGCGCTCTTGTATGTGTCTGCAATGGAAAATGTGTGTTTTCATTGTCCTGGGAGTCTGTGTCAGCTCTATTTGCATTGCTGATGGTGTGGGATAGAGGTGAAAATAGGCCTGTCACCACAAAACTACTTTCAGCATTTACCTGTATCAAATTTGATGCTGCTAACTGCATTATAAAGTTGGAGAAGTGTAAATTTCCTGAACAACTACTGTACTGTCGTTGCCATTGTCCTTGTGAAGAGCACAGCAGTTTGGAGACACAACTGGCGGTAGAATGTTTAGGACTTTCATTTTAGGAGGGCTCAGCTCCTTATAAGGT
>LR812541.1:14097064-14197064 GCA_903798195.1 Danio kyathit
GGCATTTTGGTGTGGGGTTTGCATGTTCTTCCCGTGTTTGTGTGGGTTTCCTCCGGGTGTTCTGGTTTCCCACACTTTCCAAAAGACAAATCAGATGAAAATAAATAAAAAATAAAATGAATGAATGAATAAAATTCTGAATGTCAATAATTATATTGAATAATATTGAGTGATATCCTCAATATTATGTTACATTGAGTGTTTTTTATTATTATATTATATGTGCAACAAATGTAATTCAACCGGCCTGAATGTGTTCCATTAAAACATGACAGCTTTATTTTCAAATCCATGCTTGATGTAATCAGTTGCTTGTAATGACCTCATAATTATTCATTAGGTTTGATAACCATATCAGCTGTCATTATGCAAATTTCACAGAGTTGAAAGGGCAGAATGTTAAATATGTATTTACAAATTATTAAAGCTGTGACCATTACAAAACATGCTTTGTGCACTACTTAAATTCACTCTAGTTTAAATAAATAGCTATTTATTTCCTAAATTACAAGCAATAAATCATGTTAATGTAATTTTAAATGTTACTGTTTTATAGTTTGTCTCTCACTCCCTCATATATATATATATATATATATATATATATATATATATATATATATATATAACATAAGCAAAATATAGTAGGACAACTTATTTTGTATATTTTAATAAATGCACATCCATGATGCGAATCTCCCGTTTCACTACATCCCAAATGTGCTCTATTGGATTGAGATCTGGTGACTGTGGAGGCCACTTGAGTATAGTGAACTCATTGTCATGTGCAAGATACCAGTCTCAGATGATTTGCGCTTTATGACATTGCACATTATCCTGCTGGAAGTAGCCATCAGAAGATAATCACCGTCTGGTTCAGCTCAGCTGCCAAAACTGACCTCCGTAGACTACAGCGAATAGTCCGGATTGCTGAACGAATCACTGGCACTACCCTTCCTACACTTCAAGAACTGTACTCTTCCAGAGTGAGTAAAAGGGCTCGCAAAATCACTCTGGACGACTCACACCCAGCACACTACCTGTTCGAACTGTTGCCATCTGGTCGGCGCTACAGAGCACCAAGCACAAAAACAGCCAGACACAGGAAAAGTTTCTTTCCTCAGGCCATCTACCTCATGAACAGTTAAATATTCGCCTTCTGTGCAATAAATGTGCAATACTTTCTCATACGCACTTGTACACAGCACCTTATAACAATATACAATGCAATACTTTCTCACACGCATTTGTAAACAGCACCTTATAACCTGTATATTTATAACAAATCTGTACATACAACTCAACATCCAGATCTTTTTGACTAACTGCATCTCTGTTTAATGTTTATCGCCTTCTTCTTTTCTCATATTTAATTTTGTGTTGTCACTTGTCACTTTATGTATACTGGAAGCTTCTGTTGCCAAAACAAATTCCTTGTGTGTGTGAAGCACACTTGGCAATAAAACTGATTCTGATAATAATAATAATTAATTTTATTTGTAAATGGCGCCTTTCTAGACACCCAAGGTCGCCTTACAATAATTATCAACATGCTAGAACAAATTAAAACAAATAATAAAACACACATCGCGAATATAAAATAGCATGATAAAAACATGATAAAAAATTGTTAAAGGAAAGCCTGCTTAAAAAGATGGGTCTTTAGACGAGATTTAAATGTGTCAAGACTATCACTATCACCTTAGATCCAGGGGAAGCGAGTTCCATAGCCGAGGAGCCATAGAGCTAAAAGATCTGTCTCCCATCGTGCTTAATCTAGTGCGAGGTGGTACCAGGGAGAAAGAAAGATGTGTACACTGTGGTCATAAAGGGATGGACATGGTCAGCAACATTACTCAGGTAGGCTGTGGCGTCGACACGACGCTCAGTTGGTACTAATGGGCCCAAAGCGTGCCAAGAAAATATCCCCCACACTATTACACCACCATCACCAGCCTGAACCATTGATACAAGGCAGGATGGATCCATGCTTTCATGTTGTTGAGACTCATCAGACCAGGCAACATTTTTAAAACGTTTTTAATCTTCGATTGTCCAATTTTGGTGAGTCTGTGTGAATTGTAGCCTTAGTTTCCTGTTTCCTGTGTGGTCTTCTGCTGCTGTAGCCCATCCACCTCAAGGTTGGACGTGTTGTGCATTCAGAGATGCTCTTCTGCATACATCAGTTGTAATGAGTGGTTATTTGAGTTACTGTTGCCTTTCTATCAGCTGGAACCAGTCTGGCCATTCTCCTCTGACCTCTGGCATCAACAAAGCATTTCCACCCACAGATCTGCCTCTCACTGATTATTTTCTCCTTATTGGACCATTCTCTGTAAACCCTAGAGAAATCCCAGTAGATCAGCAGTTTCTGAAATACTCAGACCAGCCAGTCTGGCACCAACAACCATGTCACGTTCAAAGTCACTTGAATCACCTTTCTTCCCCATTCTGATGCTCAGTTTGAGCAGATTGTCTTGACCATGTCTAAATGCCTAAATGCATTGAGTTGCTGCCATGTGATTGGCTGATTAGAAATTTGTGTTAACGAGCAGTTGGACAGGTGTACCTAATAAAGTGACCAGTAAGTGTACATTGTATGTTATGTTTTATTATGTCATATTATGTTATTTATTCATTTATTTATTTTAAAACATATTATTTTAACTTAACGAAACCTAATATCTAATCAGTCAGCTCATCATATGAGGGAGTAAAACTGCTTACAGTGAAATAATGCAATCATTTACACTTACACACAAACCCATCAAACCCAAGCATGTATTGGATTTCTTTGAACTGCAATACAGTCTATTCCATCACCGAGTGAGTTTTCCCATTCAAGTTCCAGCTCTCAAGCTGATCAAAACCTGGAACCATTTCTTAAAATCATCAAATTGTTCTCAACCCTGCTGTTCATTCTCTTAAACCAGCATTGGGACAATACAGAAACAAAGACAGCCGAGTGAATGAAGAACAGTGGTGCGGTACGTATATATTATACATGACGTTAAATATACATGATCAATCCAAGGTCTGAGCGTGACCCAGGACAGTCTATCCATCCGTCTGAGAGAGAGAGAGAGAAGAAAAAAGCCAAATAGACAGCAACAAGACATCTTGAGATTACAGTCTCCGCCTTTACAGCAACTAAACCTCTCAATTTCACCTGAAAACTTCAGACATGATGGATGACTGGATATTTTTACCTCCCTGATAGCAGTGAGACCTCCAAATGGGAGAAATTACATCGCAAGTAGGCTTGGTTTAGGCATGGTGTAGTTGTAGTAGACATTAATAAAATACAACAGGTTACTGTGAGGTTGGGTTTAGGGTTAGGGTAGGTGTAGACATTCATAAAACACAATAGGGTGGACTCTGTGTCGTGTACAAGATATTAAATAAATTAAAGCTCCAGGAGATTACTACAGCCCACTTGGAGCTAAAGTCCCACCCGTTTGAAGCTGGCTCCAACCTCCGCATCTCCTGAATGTGTCCAAAAACATGCTGGAATGCATCTCGCCATGGTGTAGATTCCCATTCTCTACACTTCCTCTCTACAGTGCTCTACATTTCTACAATACTTCATGTTGTCGCAACACAAATAGAATAAGTAAAAACTTAAAATCTTCAAATCAAAAGAATTGTGCTGTTTCAGGTCATTTTAAATAAGTAGTAAGAATAAGCAGCAGAAATCTTTTGTGTGTGTGTGTGTGTGTGTGTGTGTGTGTGTGTGTGTGTGTGTGTGTGTGTGTGTGTGTACGTGTTTTTGTGACATATTAGGACACAAATCTGTATAATGACATAGGTATGTATGACACAGGTATTACAAAAAGCAGATGAAATGTGAGGACATTGGGGACGTCCTCACTTCTCAAAAAGCTCATAAATCACACAGGATGAGTTTTTTCAGAGAGTAAAGCTGTACACTGTCTCCTGTGATGGTTGGGTTTAGGGGTAGGGTGGGGTGAGGGCAATATAATATACGGTTTGATCTGTATAAAATGAACGGAAGCCTATGTAATGTACCCACTTTTCACAAAAACAAACATGTGTGTATTGACCAGAAATAAGGCTTGAGTGAATATGGTGGAGTTACTTCAGGCCACTCTCAGCGCTTTCTTATGATTAGCATGTGGCACCTCATAAATCATTTAGCATTATTGACATTGTGCAGGTAGTTAGCAAAAGGTTGTCAGGAGGCTAACAAAGCTCTTAAAGAGTTTCCTCTTGCTCTAGGACCCAATTACATGATCTTGAAGTGGAAGGGAAGTGATACAGTATGGAACTATTTTTCTGGTATTGACACAAGTTAAATTTACTAAAGGAGGCTCTTAGCCAGCCTGGTGAAAGGGGTGGTCCTTTTTTTCTCAAAAAGTGGACCTTTTTGCAGTATTTCTTTTGCTGGATTAGCTGGTTGGATGGTCATCATAACCAGTTTGGCCATTAAAAAAAAATAATAATAATAATAATAATAATAAAACATAATAATAATAATAATAATGTAGAGCTTCACAATTTTTTACAAGCCTCTTTTGAAAGACAGCTTGAAAATTCATGGATAACAACAATAGTTAAGATAGTATTCAAATTAATTCAATATGGGCCACTTTTGGTGCTTCACACCTTTTTCTTGGTCATTTTTGTTCCAAGAATAAGGTCAAAGATTTAGAATAAAAATTACTTGTAAAATATTTTCTCTATTTAAAACAATTCAGCAGCGAAAGAAGACTTTTCACGTCAGATTATAAAATTTAAATATTTGTTAGCATTGGCCAAAATTTATTAGCTAAAGTCACGCTGAAGCAACAGTCAACAGAGGATTCCACTTGGTCTTAAAGTCTTTTTTGCTGGATTGTTTTCACTATTTATGATGGCACTATTATTAGCCCCTCTGAATTATTCGCCCCACTGTTTATTTTTTTCCCCAATTTCTGTTTAACGGAGAGAAGATTTTTTTCAACACATTTCTAAACGTAATAGTTTTAATAACTTATTTCTGAATACTGATTTATTAGGTTAACTATGCAGGGTAGGGTAATTAGGCAAGTCATTGTATAACAGTGGTTTGTTCTGTAGACAGTCGGAAAAAAAAATAGCTTAAAGGGGCTTATAATTTTGACCTTAAAATAGTTCATAAAAAAATTTAAATTGCTTTTATTGTAGTCGAAATAAAACAAATAAGACTTTCTCTAGAAGAAAAAGTATTATCAGACATACTGTTAAAATTTCCTTGCTCTGTTAAACATCATTTGGGAAATATTTAAAAAAGAAAACAAAATTCAATGGGGGGGGGGGGGGGGGGGTTTTCTATCATAACGTTATGTTTATTAGCAGGAAGTTGTTGGGCAACAGGCACACATATTCAACTGCACTGCAAAAGTATAAGACACTAAAATGCATCTGGTAATTCTGGCCACGTTGTTCAAGGTAGAAATAATCAGAACTCTTTTGTGTTTTGTAATATTAATAAAATAATAATGTTAGAAATAAATATATACATTTAGGAAAAATCAGGGTATTGATATATGGGTTTTATTTTAACAGTTATTAATTTATTGAATAAAAAAATGGTCATCTTGAGTATATTGTTAATGTATGAATTATCAAAGTAAAACATGTTTCATGTATGGGATGTAATGGATTGTTAGTATTTTTATTTATCATTAAATCAAACTCAACAATCTATTTATTCTGTTAATGATCGGTTAACACCAGTTTTCCTTCAAGGAAACTACAAAAATCAACAACCTTAATTTTTTGAGGGCCCTCCATGATGCGGGCCCCACCGCAGTGAGTACCCTGCATGGCCGTCCGCAACACCACTGACAGTGGGCATTTTTTAAAGTATGCAGCAAGAATCACATATCAATATCTTCAAAACAGAGACTTCAATTCATGAACCATTTTCCGTGGTTTATTATTAGACCCTAAAATTTACATCCATTGGGTCAAGTTATGCTCAAAACAGCAGTTTGATTATTCTACTTGCTATGTAATTAGATCCTCCAAATATGCAGGGGGTTGATGGCCATCTAGCACTGACCTCTCAGTCACAGTGTGAGCACAACAACTTTTTCCAAATGTCACAGAGAAAATGCTATACAAAAGGCTGTGTTCTAAACATCTAGTGAGCTCACTACATAGACAGCCTTTTTGGTTCAAACCACTGATTTCAAGAAGTAATTAACATAATTATGTTGACTTATAATGTACATAATTTTGCCCTGCGTCTAAAAGATGTTATTGTGGTATAATCCCTGAATGCATTAGTCAAAAATGATTTAAGACTACATACTAAATATAGACATATTAACAGTTAATGGTGAAATGCTATTTGTTGAAATGTCATTTGGTCAAAAGCCATTTAATTTGGTGGTTAAAGTTAAAGTGATTAAAATAGACTGACTTACTTAAAAAAATAAAATAAAATACAGGTAAATAAAAGTGAATAAAAAGTTGGCATCTGTAATAATTTTCTGTGCACATCCTTATGGTTTTAAATTAATGTGTCCTTATTATCTTTCATTAAACAAGTCTATCTCTTAAACAACATCTGTTCTCTGATGATGTTTACTGGTGTACATGCAGGATCAACCTGCCAATATACGAAATTTACCAAGAGTAAACCACAACCACTCAATCAATTTCTCATTAAAAAAACAATCTAATCTTACCTTACATTTCTTTCTTGTTTATGAAGCACTTCAGTCACAACTTTAGTTTGTGTAATTAAGGATTATTGTTAGCTTAGCAACATGCTAATCACACTGAATGCCACATTAGAAAGTGTTTCACTGATTCACATATTACAAGATGGCCACTATTATGAGCCTTTTAGAAGGCGGCTCATTGAGAGATTTGTGACCTTGTACGAGGTTGTTTATATTGGGTTCTTGTTAAATATGTTCTTTCCCTGCTGAAAAATCCAGCTTAAACCAGCCTAAAAAGGTTGGCTGGTTTTAGCTGGTCGACCAGCCTGGTTTTAGAGGGGTTTTGGCCATTTCCAGGCTGGTTTCCAGCTATTTCCAGCCTGATCTTAGCTGGTCAGACTGGGAGTTAACCAGCTAAAACCAGCTTGACCAGCAAAAACCAGCTATGTCCAGCTTAAACCAGGCTGGTCAAGCTGGTTTTAGCTGGTCATTTTCAATTTTGCATATTACAAGACACTATTATGACCCTTTCAGAAGGCGGCTCACTGAGAGATTTGTGACCTTCTATGAGCTTGTTTATATTAGGTTCCTGTTACATGGTGCTCAATGGTCTCACAGTGGCCTGGAACGACAGTGTCCCCCTTACTTTGGACAGGGGTCATAACTCTAGCACACGTAAAGCTCGACACTGCCTCCAGTATATGTCCATAACAAAGAACTGCTCACATAAACGGCCCTCTCAAATACAGACCCGAGAGTTCAAGCTAAACTAACCCCAGGATCCTGACATTTGGGGGACATAAAGATGACAAATTCTTGAATTCCATGTGTTCGCCTCATTTCCATTTAATGTGTAGGATATACTTCACAAAACACGGCCTGTTCAGACAGATAATAACAAAATGTAGAGTGAATTAGTGTCCGTTAACTTTTTTATTAGCATTTGGTCCGGATGTATTTTATCTTTTCGTTTTTCCTGCAAGGTTTTTAAATACACCTTTGTAAAAGCACTGTAGGCCGAGAATAAAACCAACCAGCTATGAGGAGATTTATAACATTATAAGCTTCTGAATGAATCTATTTGAACACTTTCACATCTATGTTATATACTGTACTGTATATTCATGTGGACCTCCCTGTGTGAATTGTTTTTTTTAATATGATCGTTATTTAGAACACATTGTTTCACACAAGTTTCCATGGTGAACATTTATCACGTGACACTGCAGCCCTAATGATTTATATATACATTGTTTTTGTTTGGCAAATGTCCTAAGTATATTGTGAAATATCTTATATTCCAATTGTGTAAGCACATGTGTTCATTCATCATTCATTTTCTTTTCGGCTTAGTCCCTTTATTAATCAGGGCTGGCCACGGCGGAATGAACTGCCAACATATCCAGCATATGTTTTACGCGGCGGATGCCCTTCCAGCTGCAACCCATCACTGGGAAACACCCATGCACACTCATTCACACACATACACTACAGACAATTTAGCATACCCAATTCACCTATATCACATGTCTTTGGACTGTGTGGGAAACCGAAGCACCTGGAGGACTCACAGGAACAATGGGAGAACATGCAAACTCCACACAGAAATGCCAACTGACCCAGCTGAGGCTCGAACCAGCAACCTTCTTGCTGTAAGGTGACATCTCTACCTACTGCGCCATTGGCCGGCCAGCACATGTGTTTCGTAATTTAAATAGCTTAAATTGATCTATGATGTGTAATGAATGGCGCAATATTTGCCTGCTCTGCAGTGGAGAGATTACAGCTGCTGTATTTACAACATTTTAATTCATCGACGTCCCCTGAAATACATGACCGTAAGTATCTGATTAACTAGGAGAAGAATTAACGCTTTAATAGCGTAAACAGTGTTTATTTTACGTCAATACATATCATCCGGTTATGTTTAAAAATATATATCAGGGTGTATTTTAGTGTATTTTATGGTAACACTTGATGGTCCATTTGAGTATTAGTAGACTATCTGCTTAATATCTGTTGATATGCTCCTTCAACAGACATTTAACTGACTATAAGAAACTTTGCAAGTACATGTCAACTTACACTAACCCTAACCCCAACCTAACAGTCTACTTATAATCTAATGAGAATTAGTTGCAATGTAACTTAAATTCAACAAACGGACCGTCAAAATGAAGTGTGACCTATTTTACAAACCATAACTCTTATGTTTTGCTATAGTACTTCTGTATTTAAATGTCCACACCCTAAAATAAACATTATTTGATTGGAAACACTAATACATTGTGTGTGCCTTTCTCTGATTTAACATGAGCCATTAGGGCAAAGCAGATTTGAATTTAACAGCTGATGATGTGACCAACTTAATGTTCTAATCACACCAGTGTGATTGAATGCATTAAAGGGTTAAGATAGAAATGATAAAGAAATGCAAATCTATTTATTTTACAGTGCTGATTAAAATATGTAAATACTGAAGATAAAATGTTTGCATGTTGCCAAATATTCATACATTTCAGGACAATTGACGTAGAAAAATAATGGTAAAAAACTATTTTTTTAAATAACTAAATATTTTGCTGGAGGTTTAGACCTGTGACAAATAAATATTTGTACTAATATTGAGTAAAACGTGGTGACAAGTCCATGTCCTAATGAGTGATTCATTAAATCAATTGTTATAATTATTCATTCAGAAACAGATTCATCCAGAATGAAACATCACAGTTTTTGTCTAAGATGCTAAAATGTTCTACTTTGTTTGGGAACTATTTTCATTGGCAGGACAAAAAAAAATCATTGTGTTTAAAATGTAACTCACTCAGTATTGATTTCTTTGTTGAGATCATTCATATTTAAAGTCATTGCTTTTGAATCAAACAGACTTAAAGAGCCCAATTTGCTTGTGATTCTGAATATAGTTTTCACCACATATTCAATACTTTCAAATTATGCTGCTTCTGTATTCAACAAAAGTATTAAAGTATCAGTTAACAACTTAATAGCTCACAGTAGAGCCCTGTCTTTAATATGTTATAAGTTACTGTTAAAAATCAGTTTCCCTATAGAGGAAATTTTCTCTAAAAGCTGACTCCATTTCTGCATCGACGCGGGCGGCACATGATTTGTGTGAAGTGTATTGGGGGACGTGTTTCAGATATTCAGCAGGGGGTCCCTCATATATGGCTGTGCCCACTGAAGCAGGCCAGGGGATTCTGGCGCCACCGTGTGCAGCTCTTTCCTGTTGCTATAGCAACACAGACCCTCACCGTCAGAGCCGTGTGCTGGTTTTGAACTAGACAAAGACGACTCGTGTGGGAGTGTGTGTGTGTGCGTGTGTGTGTGTGTATTTAGGTCAGTGGTTGTAAGTGGGAGCAGCCATTGTTGTGACAAACATATCAAGGGTCCTTGTTTCAATTACCTGTAATTTTGAGTAAAATGTGTAACTGTACACGTTTAATCAATGAATCAAAACAGCACCTGGATAATGGGTAATTTTAGTTACTTCCTCCTGAATAAGATGTAAATAGAAGTTAGCCACAAAGTAATGTAAGGTTTATCAGAAGGAATAATTTAGTGCCCTTTCAGAAATGAATAATAAATGATAATGCATATGACAATACTGTTTTATTCATATGTAAAGGATATGCATTCCTATATGTAAAGGATATTTTAAAGATCATCATGGTGGTGTCCAAAAAAGTATTAAGATATAGTCATATTTGATTCAAAATGACCAGACTTAACTTGTAAACAATAGAATATGTGAGGACATCCATACTGTAACTATAATGATAGGTCTTACTTGTTTTGAAAAATTTATATACGTATTTTGGCGATGGGGTGGCGCAGTAGGTAGTGCCGTCACCTCACAGCAAGAAGGCCCTGGTTCGAGCATCGGCTGGGTCAGTTGGTATTTCTGTGTGGAGATTGCATGTTCTCCCTGTGTTGGCGTTGGTTTCCTCCGGGTGCTCCGGTTTCCACCACAATCCAAAGACATGTGCTATAGGTGAATTGGGTTAGCTAAAATTGTCCGTTGTGTATGTGTGTGAATGAGAGTGTATGGGTGTTTCCCAGACATGGGTTGCAGCTGGAAGGGCATCCGCTGCGTAAAACATTTGCTGGATAAGTTGACGGTTCCATCCGCTGTGGCGACCCCAGATTAATAAAGGGACTAAGCCGAAAAGAAAATGAATGAATGTATATACATATTTTGAAGTAAGGCAACACGGTGGCTCAGTGGTTAGCACTTTCGCCTCACAGCAAGAAGGTCACTGGTTCGAGCCCAACTGGGTTAGTTGGCATATCTGTGTGGAGTTTGCATGTTCTCCCTGTATTGGTGTTGGTTTCCTCCGGGTTTCACTAACAGTCCAAAGACATGCACTATAGACCTTATTCTAAAATGCGGAAGTGAGCTCGTTTTGGCGATTGTATTAGAACTTCCGATTCAGTCGCCTATGGGAGAAATGGCCAGCATTAATAAACGGCAGAAAACGGTCAAATTACTCGCTCTACAAACAAGCGTTTACATGATTATACAGACAAAGTATAATAATATAATAAGAAAATACAAGTTTACAACATCAAGCAGCAGAACCAGCTGTTTTTAACATCTAAAAATGAATGGAAGTGAATGAGACCGGAAGTCTCGAGCCAAAAAGATTCAAATGGCTGCGCCCACTCGTACGCGGAGAATAAGGTGAATAGGTGAATTGGGTAAGTTATATTGTTCGTATGTGTGTGAATGTGAGAGCGTATGGGTGTTTCCCAGTACTTGGTTGCAACTGGAAGGGCATCCGATGTGTAAAACATATGCTGGATAAGTCGGTGGTTCATTCTGCTGTTGCGACCCTGATTAATAAAGGGACTAAGCCAAAGGAAAATTAATTTTGAAGTAAAATGGACACTCCTGGAATGTTTTACTAGAGAAATATTATCCGAGTGTTTCACCATCAAAATGTTATGTTTAATTGAAAGTGTTACTATCATTTTTTGGTCAAATTTATTAGCAATTTCTCAGTGGGAATGGAAAATTTCACACATTTTCCAATATTTTCAGTGTTAAAGAATTAGTTTTTTTTATTCTATGATATAGTGATGCTCACACCATCTTTAACAAAAAAGGAAAATATTATTTTAATTATTTCCAGAACATCTCTCTTCAAGCTGACAAATGATAAAACTTGGCAGCCAATCATAATCATGTTTTAGAGGGCCTGAGTATTTAAAGTGGCAGATGCACTTATTTAAAAAATAAAATAAAATAACAACAGAATGCTGCTCACCACTGCTGTGTATGCTAATATAGTAATATAATTTACACAATTCCATTTTTTAACAAGAAATGTTTGGTTTATTTATTTACAATAGCTGTGTTCAGCAGGAGCCTAAAAGGAAAACTTTTGAAATTAGGTTTTAAATTGCAAGTTTTTTGAAAATGAGACCATTATAGTATAAATGTACATAAACACGATCTTGTGTAAACAGTGACGCTATGCATGTGTGAATTATGTGTTGAGTCAATAGGCATGGGTGAGTATTTCACAACCAAAACAACAATGGTGGACTACAGGTGTCACGGTCACACAAGGAAGACAAAGATGGTTATATCTTTAAGGGTATTTATTAGTGCAATGCAACAGATGCTGAAGGATAAAGCAGGCAAGTGGTGTAGCAGAGGGAGAGCGATCTCACACACAGTTAATACGGCAAGTATCAGATCTTCAGTCACACACCAGTAAAGCTTAGTTACTTTCCTTAAGCAGTTGTGTTTGCATCCACAGGAGGAGAAGGACATTCATGGAAGAATACGAGAGTAAGAGGGAGAGTCGATGAGGTGAACCATCTAACGTCGATTCCAGCCGGTGAGTGAGTGAAGGAGGTAAGTATACAGTATATTGACCTTATTCTTGAATGCGGAAGTGCGCTCGTTTTTGCGATTGTTTTAGAACTTCCGATTCAGTTGCCTATGGGAGAAATGACTAGGAATAATAAACGGCTGAAAACGGTCAAATTACTCGCTCTACAAAAAAGTGTTTACATGATTATACAGACAAAATAGAATAATATAATAAGAAACCCTCAGTTTGCAACATCAAGCAGCAGAACGAGCTGTTTTTAACGTCTAAAAATGAATGGAAGTGAATGAGACCGGAAGTCTCGAGGCAAAATGATTCAAATGGCTGCGCCCGCTCGTACGCAGAGAATAAGGTGAATAGTGTGTGGTGATTGTAGGTGCAGGTGCGGGTAATCGGTAATCTGGTGATTGTTCACGGGTGTGGTGAGTAGTGGATGGTGAGGGAGAGGGGGGATTGGAGCAGTAGAACGAGCCAAGAGTGTGACAACAGGACTGTATGAATGTGTGCTGCATAGTGTTTCTTTACAAAGTGACAGCACCACCTACAGGCCTGGCATAAATAACACAGGGTTTTTAGTAATTTTCTAAAATGCATTTCAATAGGGATCATTCTGACCAAGATACCATGTGTATGAAAAACTTTTCAAAAATACAAATGTTACAATGATTCTGTTTTTAGGACATCTTTGACCTGTCTCTATGGTTACCACGAGCAAGCTTCCTGCCCAGCAGGAAATCAGTCTATTCTGGACTAAGCTTCCCCTCCAGTCAAAAACCAACTGAATTGAGCTTTACATTTAGACAGATGTCTTATTGTGTTTAATAATCTGGATATGAGGTTTAGTATTGAATGTATTAAAGTTGAGTTACAGTTCACTCACATTGAGGATCTTTACATCATTTATGCTCCCTCATGTCATTCTGAACATTTAGTCAAATTAATCAAACAGTTCTACCCTACACTTATTTACAATAGACACCTACTCTAATTTATAAACAATAGCTTATGTGTCAAAAAAACTTTTATATTTAGAAAAAAATAAACAGTAATACTTTATTTTAAGTCACAATTCATGCTATTTACTACTGGCATATTACTGTACATGTCTATTATTAAAATATTTACTGTTTATTAGTAGCTACAAACTATGATCTTATTCTACATCACAAATCCTACTCAGGGCGGCAAGGTGGCTCAGTGGTTATCACTTTCGCCTTACAGCAAAGAGGAAAGAGGTTGCTGGTTCCACTCCCGGCTGGGTCAGTTGGCATTTCTGTGTGGAGTGTGCATGTTCTCCCCATGTTTGTGTGGGTTTCCTCCAGGTGCTCTGGTTTCCCCCAAGTCTAAAGACATGCGCTATAAGTGAATTGGATAAACAAAACTGACCGTAGTTTATGAGTGTGTGTGTATGTTTCAATGAGTGAGTGTATGGGTTTCCCACTACTGGGTTTTGGCTGGAAGAGCATCCGCTGTGTAAAACATATGCTGGAATAGTTGGCGGTTCATTCCGCTGTGGCGACCCCTGATAAATAGGGGGAAGTGAAGGAAAATTAATGAATGAATAAAAATCCTACACTGTAAAAAAATGCTGTTAAAATGATGTTTTTTCACTAAAACAGTAATATTTTGTTAAAAACAGTGCATTCTGGGTAATATTTTTGTTTTCGAGAAAGTAACTAACAGCAGAAAACTGTGTTTTTAAGTCTGTGTTTGAAATCACACTTTGTGCCCTCGATCACTATTCCATACACTAGTTCACTAATATAGTTCACCTGACAGAGTTAATAAACACATGAGTGAATTCAGACACTGATGGAACTTTTCTAAATAACTAAAATAAGTTATCATTATAAGTATGCTTCTAAGCATATATGGCACATTACTTCATAAACTCATACAGCAGTTGGCCAATTTGAGGCAGTCGCTTTCAGTGAACAAAATGAGTTCACTTGAGTATTGTGTATATCAATGTAGTCCATGTATTTATACAGCAACATACTGTAAAATAACAGTACATTGCTGGCAACTGCAGCTGTCAGCATTTTACTGTTAATTTACAGAGCAAAAGCAAGATGCTGGTAATTTAACAGTAACTTTCTGGCAACCGTGCCACCAGTAACTTACTGTTTTTTAACGGAACAATTTTTAACAGTGTACTCAAACCTAAACATAACTACTACCTTACTAAATGTGAATTACTAACAGCTAATTGGTCGTTTATTGAGTTAAAATTCTTAGATAATGGTTTAGTAACATCATGAATTGTGACTTAAAATAAAATGTTACCAAATAAACATTTCACTTCTTTTTTCACTTCTATATAAATCACTGCTACAATGACATTTCAGTGCCTCATCTCACACAATGTTGGAAACCGGTAGGCATTGACTTCCAAAGTATTTCCTTTTAGTACTATGGATTTTTTCTAAATATCTTATGTTGTGTTCAACAGAAAGAAAAAGGATTTCAAACAGATTTGGAACAAGTGAAGGATATGAGTAAATGGTGAATGAAATGTTTTTAGGGAACTAGCCCTTGAAAGTACAGTATGTCAATTCACCCCTAGAGGGTGCGTATGCACAACAAACAAATGCATATTTTGATGAGATGTGAATGAGTGTGGGATCATGAGAGTGGTGGTTTTCTTTTCAACACTTATTCAACACTTACCAACCGCCAACTATTACAGCATATGTTTTACGCAGCAGATGTCCTTCCAGCTGCAACCCAGTACTGGGAAACACCCATACACTCTTACATTCACACACACATTCATTCACTATGGTCAATTTATCTTACCTAATTCATCTATGGTGCATGTCTTTGAACTATGGAGAAATGGGAGCACCCGGAGGAAACCAACGCAAACAGGGGGAGAAAATGCAAACTCCACACAAATGCCAACTGGCCCAGCCGGGACTCGAACCAGTGACCTTCTTGCTGTGAGGTGACAGTGCTAACCACTGAGCCACCGTGTCACCCATATACTAAATACATTCATTAATTTTCTTTTCGGCTTAGTCCCTTTATTAATCCAGGGTCACCACAGCGGAATGAACCGCCAACTTATCCAGCACATGTTTTACGCAGCGGATGCCCGTCCAGCTGCAACCCATCTCTGGGAAACATCCACACACACTCATTCACACTCATACACTACGGACAATTTAGCCTACCCAATTCACCTGTACCGCATGTCTTTGGACTGTGGGGGCAAACTCCACATAGAAACGCCAACTAACCCAGCCGAGGCTTGAACCAGCGACCTTCTTGCTGTGAGGCGACAGCACTACCTACTGCGCCAATGCGTCGCCATACTAAATACATTTTATTCTTATTCTATAATGCTGCCATAGAATGTAATATTTCCATATATTTATTCTATAATGTAGTATAAACGCAGTAATGAAACGCACAACATATTAGAGCATCTTTGGTGTTTCCCTGTTTTCTATAAACCAAACCAGAAATCAAGGGTGTGTGACATCATTAGCATGAACACACAGCACACACTAGTTAAAATTGCTTAGTTCTCTGGATTTGAACATTCTTCCAAACATTTGGGATAGCATAAGTACATAAGTCAGCAAATTATATAACACTGTTCTAGTGGTTTTTGGATATTTATATCTGACATAATGTGTTTTTAACACGCAGCACCCCTGTCAGCTCAGAGCAGGGTTTAATCCTCTACTGCAGTGAAATGCTGAGCAGACAGAAGACGACCAAAGAGAGATTATACGAGACAGAGGTATTCAGACACACTACGTTTCCATGGCAACACAAACACACACCTGGGAGGAGATGAAATCAGACGGGCTTTAGATAACTGAGCTCCTACACACTTAGACAAACGTATCACAATTCAAGCTCTACATCTGCTGCACTGCTATACAAATGAATATACGTAACACAACCAACACCATTTGAAAAGTATAAACAAGCTGTTTATTTGTGTTTGATAAAAAATTATAAAATCATATTTTATAAAATGATATTGTGTAAATTAATATTGAACTCTATTCCCTCATATGCTATTTAAAAGGTTGTTAAATTAGTTTTGGAGATATCCTACATGAACGAACGAACTAACGAAGCAGTCAGTCAGTCAGTCAGTCAGTCAGTCAGTCAGTCAGTCAGTCAGTCAGTCAGTCAGTCAATCAATCAATCAATCAATCAATCAATCAATCAATCAATCAATCAATCAAAATATAAACTTTGCAGTGTAAACTCTCAGGATTTCTCTCTATCTAAAGCCCTGCTCACACTGTGAGATTTCAGCCACAAGTTTGTCATCTGAGACAAGTTTGGGAGATCCTAAAAGATTCCTGAAATCCTGGGCTAAAATCGGTGATCTTTGATCGTTGGTTTGACATG
This sequence comes from Danio kyathit, assembly GCA_903798195.1. Taxonomy (NCBI): domain Eukaryota; kingdom Metazoa; phylum Chordata; class Actinopteri; order Cypriniformes; family Danionidae; genus Danio; species Danio kyathit. Next base: position 14,113,953 of record LR812541.1, read on the forward strand.
TTCACAGACAGTCACTTAGTGCCTGTTGTAATCAGATTTTTCCTTCGATGAAGTTCAGACAGTGTCAGAAGATTTCAGACACTTTCCTGCAGTGTGACAACAGCTGCGATGAGTGTCAATCCAAGAACCAATAGGAGCTCCGATTTTGATGACGCAATTCATGCGACAATTCAAATGACCGCAGGGAAATGTCAAAACTTCTTCCTGTGTTTTTTTCTTCCTGGTTTTATTTCTGAGACACGTCGTGTGCAAAATTGCCGCAACAGATTGTTTAAGTTTGCTGTGAGGAATCATTTCAGAAAGCGGGATAGTGAAAGTGTCACGGGTGGATGACGTCAAACTCCGGGGGCGTTTTCTTTCGTGATTGGCGCGGCTTCATTGTCGTTCAGTCTGACTTTATGAAAGCTGAGATCGTACAGTGTGACATGGGAGCCATGTTTGTGCAGTCTGACATGCTACACTCATACCAGGATTATTAAAAAAAAAAAAAATCACACAGTGTGAGCCGGCCTTAAATTCCCAGTCTACTCAGATCTTATCGGTCAAATTCTGTACTCTGTTTGGTCAGATGGTGCCACCCTATTCTGATTGGTCAGATGACTATTTTTCCCTGATTGGTCCGATGGCCCAGTCTGTTGTGATTGGTCAACTGCTTACATTACATTTCTTAAACCAAACCTCCAGTATCATATCTGAACCTCAACTTTCCCTCCCAAACTCAGAAGGAAATGTAACTATTTTACATATTGTCAGAAAAGTGGATCATTTGTTCAAATTCATGCGATTTCATTGATTACAAAACTTAAAATTTTTTAAAAATAGGTGTACCTCCAACCCCCACCCCTAATGGCTGATTTATACTTCTGCGTCGAGTGTTCACTGTGACTTGCGCAAAGTCGTGCATTTATACTTCTGCATGTTGTTTGCGTTGCTCTGCAATAACACTAACACTAACAACTTTAATCGAAAGGCAAACACAAAACAAAAGTTTCCAACTGGAGCTCCTTCATGGGACTCCACACTTGTAAACACTTAAGGCTCGTACACACCGGGACGCTTTGCGTTTGCGTTTATAGTCAGCGTTTTACGAGACGTTCTTCCGGATTCAAACCCGAGCGATTTTTACTGGTGTCGAGCAGAAGAGCATGCAAAATCACTCCTTGACGTTAGATGGCGCTACAATACTTTAGCTTTTGACACCCGCTTGTAACACAGAAGAAGAAGAAGAGAGAAAGTTAACACGCTTGTTACTGGCGATTCAAACAAGCATGAATGGTTAAGTAGCAGCTCCAGCTCTAGCGATGAACAAATTATTATTGTTCACGAGTGCAATAAGCAGCTCCACGTTCATATCACCTATGGGCATCTTCTTCAATGTGCGCTCTCATTGACAGTTTTGCGCTTGAGCGCCTCCAAGTGCTGTTTACTGTAACCTCAGCAGCTCCGTGCACGTGAACAAAAATCTGATTGGTGGAGGGGGTTTTTTAACACGGCGCGTCAAAACAAAGAAAACGAGCATGAGGCGATCTTTAAAAATTACACTTTTACGCCTGGCGTTTTGCATGTTGGTGTGCACGATCACATTGGCGCCCTTTATTTAGTCACGAGGTGTTAAACGTCGACGGAAAACGCGAGCAAAAAGCATCCTGTTGTGCACGGGCCTTTCCTCAAATGAGTTTGATGTTCTCTCGCAGCTCTCAGCCCCACCCACACTCATCACAATTACCAAGCCGACCAATCAGAGAGCTTGTGCTACACATCGTTGAGATGGTGAGAGGTGTGCATCAGCGTGGGCGCTAGCCACGGTGAGGGTATATGCGACCCTCTGCGTCAGACTATCCGTGTGCACTTAACACAGAAGTATAAATCAGCAGGGCCCCTGTAAACAGGGTGGTTCTTTTTTCTCAAAAAGTGAGAAACTCACACTTCATTTTCTATTTAATTTAAATACTGCATTTTAGAGACATTTTAAGCATTAGTTTTAGCTGAATTAGCTTGTCTGGTGGATCATAACCACACTTTTTGATACACCAAAAAGATTTAGAATAAAGAAATGTGAATTGATACTTATTTTTTAAATATATATATTTATTACATTATACATCATTAGAAAAAAAAATAGGAATCTGTTAAAGTTTTAAAATTAAAAACTGTAGTCTTTTGTCATTTACTAGGCAAATAACAAGCTGGCCAGCACATTCAACTTTCCTCAGTCAGAATTTGGCCATATAAATAAAAAAAATAAATAAATAAACATAATAAAAAAATAATAATAATAAAATGTAGAGCTTTACAATTTTTGTAGCCTCTCTTGTATTTTACATATGAAAATACATGGATAACAACAATAGCCAAAATAGTATTCAAATCAACTTTAATATGGTCCGCTTTTGGTGCTTTACACCTTTTTATTGCTTTTCAAGATTAAGGTCCAAGTTTTAGAATAAAAGTTAAAAAAAAAACATGCAGTAGCGAAAGATGACTTCACTTATGTCAGGTTGTAAAATGAAAATATTTGTTAGCACTGACCAAAACTGATTAGCTTAATACACAATGAAGCGACACCAATGGTCTTAAAGCCTTTTTCGATGGGTTATTTTCACGATTTATTATGGCATAGCACTCAAAACTGGACAAATGTGCTCATGTATGGGACAAATTCTGAATCTTTGTCACTGAGGGGTGGGTCTTCCGAAACACCCGAACCCCCCTGGCTAGGGGCATGATCAGCCTTCACCTCAAATCATACTAAAATGTGATCGCTTAAATTAATAGGAATTAAGCCGAAGTCACACTAGAGTTTGAGCTTGCGAAATTCTGTCGTACGGCGCTGCGAAACGGGGCGGGATTAAACAAGATGATTAGACATTAAAAAAGCTCCATGCTTTAAATTTCTGTTCAGAGAGGTCATGTTTTGATCCTGGATTGGTCTCACGCAGTCAAGTGATGCGATTTCGCATGTCAGAGTTCACCAAGCTTGAACTTTGCACCGCCGCGAAATGCGAAACTCGACGCATGACCCTGCGTTTCCGGTCTGACGCATTCGCGTGCGTATGAATGGAAGTCTATGGGGAGTAAAGTCCAGTGTGACCGCGGCTTTAGCCACTAAATCAAAAGTAACGAATTGCAGTGAGATTGCATTGATTCACTTGGTAACAATGGTGTCGGTTTTACAAAACCTATTCAAGCCAGAGTCCTCATCCTTTAGAACATGGGTGACCAACCCTGTTCCTGGCGATCGACCTTCCTGCAGATTTCAGCTCCTACCCTGATCAAACACACCTGAACCAATTAATTAGAACCTGAGGAGCACTTGATAATTGCAGGCAGGTGTGTTTGATATGGGCTGCAACTGAAAACTTTAGGAAGGTCGATCTCCAGGAATAGGGTTGAGCACCCCTGCTTTAGAAGTACTTTTAACTTTAGGCTACAACTACAGTGTTTAAAGGTCAAAGCAGACATTGTTCACGAGCAGCCATTGAGGAACATAGACTGACATAAAGCAAATCTGTTACTAACCTACACTGTAGGTCTCCCCTGGAAGTAAACCTGAAATTACAGACAAGTAAGGCAGTCCAGAATTGGTTCTTGCTGTATAGAAACGTATTGTAACTCTATTTATTGTATACATGTTTTTTAAACTATTTTACAATCACAGCTATTACACAATAAATGAAAGATAAAATAACAAAAAGCAGCCCATTTTAAACATCTAGAAGACTGACATAGTCAAATTGATTAGCCATCCTGTGAATACTTTTTCAAATATTTCCCAAGTGCCGTGTTTAACGGAGAGAATTGATTTTTTCAATACATTTGTAAACATAATAGTTTGAATAACTGATTTCTAATACCTAATTTCTTTTGTCTTGGCCATGATGACAGTACATAACATTTTACTAGTTATTTTGCATGATACTAGTTTTCAGCTTGATGTGCAATTTAAAGACTTAATTTGGTTATTGTTTACAAGGCAAGAAAAAAGAAATCACAGGAGGGCTAATAATATAGACTTCAACCATATGTCATTTTGTGCTAATCAAGTGTGTTTAAATGATGGCAGGGTGTTATTGTGAAAGTGTTCATCTTCTGTATGTGTTCTAATGAACTAATAACATTCATGACCCGTCTGCACAGACGTTGGCAACTTGAGTCAGATCTCAGCACGTCTCCCAGAGGGACAGCGGCGCACAAACAAACGCTAATCAGCTGGTCATCCAAAACTAGTCAAGCAAGAAGAGGTCAAACCAGACAAGGAATACAATAAGATTGTCTGTCTAACATCTGGCACTGACAAAACAGTGAGAACCAATGCATAAAAAATGACAATAAAATCAACCTTTGGGCAGCACGGTGGCTCAGTGGTTAGCACTGTCGCCTCACAGCAAGATGGTCGCTGATTCAAGTCCCGGCTGGGTCAGCTGGCATTTCTGTGTAGAGTTTGCATGTGCTTTGGTTTCCCCCTCAGTCCAAATACATGTGCTATAAGTGAATTGAATAAAACTAAATCGGCTGTTATGTGTATGTGTCTGATTGTGAGAGTGTATGAGTGTTTCCCAGTACTGGGTTGCAGCTGGAAGGGCATCCGCTGTGTAAAACATATGCTGGATAATTTGGCGGTTCATTCTGCTGTGGCAACCCCTGATGAATAAAGGGACTAAGCCAAAGGAAAAGGAATGAATGAATAAAAATCAACCTTATGATATATCAAATAATATCTCAGTTCAGCTTTGGTAAGGACAGACACTTCACAGAACAGGACATTTTCAGGACACCTTTCGAGAGACAATATTTTTGGTTATTAGCTTGGAATATATCCTTAAAAACATAATGATTTCACTTTTCAATTCTTAATCACAGAGACTCTGAATGATCTGGGTAAGTTGTATGATGTCAATTGAGGATGTTCTTAAAGGAACAGTTCACACAAAAAATGAAAATAACCATAATTTACTCACTCTCAAACCATTCTATTCTTCCATGCTGGGTAATAGATTTTGGTATAGTGGCTCTTTTTTAAGCTTCCAACAGCACATAAATCCATTTTACAACTAGCCCATATGCCAATAGGGGGTTGACACATCTTATGAAACAAATCAATGTGTTTTTGTAACCAAATATTTCAAAATGTATAAAGAATAAAATCAAATCACTGACTTTTGGTCAAATGGCTGACTTCTGGCTTGATGCAAGACGCAAGATGCATGCATTCATAACAGAAGCTCCAGTGTGAGTAGATGAATGAGGATAACTAGCCAACAGAGGATTTCAACTAGCCAACTAGTTATGTTGTCCATCGTTGTCTTCTGTGGTAAACACACTGGCAACGGATTCCCATGTGCCCTGTATAGAACTTCTGCTATGAATATGTCTTACATCATGCTTCATACATTGAGTAAGAGATAAGTAAAGAAGTTGTCGAGAAAATGCATTCAGCGGCCACCAGAAGTCAGTGATTTGATTTTAAAATGTAACAAAATAAAAATATTAGTTACAAAAACACATCTATCCAATTCATAAGACATGCATAACCCCCCTGGGTTAGATTTGTGATGTATTTATGGGCTTTTGGAAGCTTCACAAAAATGACCACTACCCAACACCATTATAGAGTATGTTCATTTGACGAAAGAAAGTCAAGACCTGTCTGGAACTAGCCATGCATTTATCTGAATGTAACTGCACACCACAGAATGCTCATCAGCCAATCAGATTTAACAATCCAAATGAAATACTGTTTGTAAACTCAGAAATAAAGGTACATATTTGTACATAATGGCTCAATATTGGTACACTACAATCAGAGATGGGAAGTAACAAAGTACAAATCCTTTGTTACTGTACTTAAGTAGATTTTTCTGGTATTAGTACTTCATCATTAATTTTTCTGACAATATTTTACTTTTACTCCTTTTACCCAATAATCTATACTTTCTACTCCTTACATTTTTAAACCAGGCTCGTTACTTTCGTTTTCATGCGTCTTATGAAACAAATCAATGTGTTTATGTAACCAAAAATGTCAAAATGTATAAATAATAAAATCGAATCACTGACTTCCGGCCAAATGGCTGACCTCTGGCTTGATGCAAGACGCAAGATGCATGCATTCATAACAGAAGCTCCAGTGTGAGTAGATGAATGAGGATAACTAGCCAACAGAAGATTTCAACTAGCCAACTAGTTATGTTGTTCATCGTTGTCTTCTGTGGTAAACACATTGGCAACGGATTCCCATGTGACCTGTCTATTTCTAGAACTTCTGCTATGAATATGTCTTACTTCATACATTGAGTAAGATGTTATTAAGATGCTGTCGAGAACATGCATTCAGCGGCCACCAGAAGTCAGTGATTTGATTTTAAAATGTAACAAAATAAAAATATTAGTTACAAAAACACATCTATCCAATTCATAAGACATGCATTACCCCCCCTGGGTTAGATTTGTGATGTATTTATGGGCTTTTGGAAGCTTCACAAAAATGATCACTACCCAACACCATTATAGAGTATGTTCGTTTGACGAAAGAAAGTCAAGACCTGTCTGGAACTACTAGCCATGCATTCATCTGAATGTAACTGCACACCACAGAATGCTCATCAGCCAATCAGATTTAACCATCCAAATGAAATACTGTTTGTAAACTCAGAAATAAAGGTACATATTTGTACATAATGGCTCAATATTGGTACACTACAATCAGAGATGGGAAGTAACAAAGTACAAATACTTTGTTACTGTACTTTAGTAGATTTTTCTGGTATTAGTACTTCATCTTTAATTTTTCTGACAATATTTTACTTTTACTCCTTACATTTTTACACAAATATCTATACTTTCTACTCCTTACATTTTTAAACCAGGCTCGTTACTTTCGTTTTCATGCGTCTTATGAAACAAATCAATGTGTTTATGTAACCAAAAATGTCAAAATGTATAAAGAATAAAATCAAATCACTGACTTCCCGCCAAATGGCTGACCTCTGGCTTGATGCAAGACGCAAGATGCATGCATTCATAACAGAAGCTCCAGTGTGAGTAGATGAATGAGGATAACTAGCCAACAGAAGATTTCAACTAGCCAACTAGTTATGTTGTTCATCGTTGTCTTCTGTGGTAAACACATTGGCAACGGATTCCCATGTGACCTGTCTATTTCTAGAACTTCTGCTATGAATATGTCTTACTTCATACATTGAGTAAGATGTTATTAAGATGCTGTCGAGAACATGCATTCAGCGGCCACCAGAAGTCAGTGATTTGATTTTAAAATGTAACAAAATAAAAATATTAGTTACAAAAACACATCTATCCAATTCATAAGACATGCATTACCCCCCCTGGGTTAGATTTGTGATGTATTTATGGGCTTTTGGAAGCTTCACAAAATGATCACTACCCAACACCATTATAGAGTATGTTCGTTTGACGAAAGAAAGTCAAGACCTGTCTGGAACTACTAGCCATGCATTCATCTGAATGTAACTGCACACCACAGAATGCTCATCAGCCAATCAGATTTAACCATCCAAATGAAATACTGTTTGTAAACTCAGAAATAAAGGTACATATTTGTACATAATGGCTCAATATTGGTACACTACAATCAGAGATGGGAAGTAACAAAGTACAAATACTTTGTTACTGTACTTTAGTAGATTTTTCTGGTATTGGTACTTCATCTTTAATTTTTCTGACAATATTTTACTTTTACTCCTTTTACCCAATAATCTATACTTTCTACTCCTTACATTTTTAAACCAGGCTCGTTACTTTCGTTTTCATGCGTCTTATGAAACAAATCAATGTGTTTATGTAACCAAAAATGTCAAAATGTATAAATAATAAAATCGAATCACTGACTTCCGGCCAAATGGCTGACCTCTGGCTTGATGCAAGACGCAAGATGCATGCATTCATAACAGAAGCTCCAGTGTGAGTAGATGAATGAGGATAACTAGCCAACAGAAGATTTCAACTAGCCAACTAGTTATGTTGTTCATCGTTGTCTTCTGTGGTAAACACATTGGCAACGGATTCCCATGTGCCCTGTCTATTTCTAGAACTTCTGCTATGAATATGTCTTACTTCATACATTGAGTAAGATGTAATTAAGATGCTGTCGAGAACATGCATTCAGCATGCGCCACTGCGTCGCTTAATTGTAATTGTATTATATACAATTTTTAATTTTTAATTGTGTTGATTCAGTTATTTTTAAATAAGTAGTTTGAACAAGCAAAAAAAAATATTTTTTTTGAGTGAAGTATAATGGATCAACTCACTTTAAGTAACTAATCAAATTTTACAAAGTACATATTTTTTCATGCTACATTTAATCTGAAGAAAGCACATCCACTAGGCATGTTTTTTTATATTCATCCAAGCAAAACATACTCAGTGTATAAGTGTTATCTACTGAAGTTAGATATTTATTCGATGTGAAGTGTTGTCAAACTCAAGGTGAAGTACTTTCAGACATGAGCTGCTGGATGCTGAACTTTCTCACATCTCAATGTTGACAATGTTGCCCATCAAACTAAACCAACAGCGCGGGTTAAAAGAGGGCAACATGAAAGCTCAGCTGATGACTTAAGCAAACACAACTCATTTCCTCAGTCATTTCCTAGTTTTGTGTTCTCACATAAACACACACACATGCGCATGCATTCAACACTACTGAAACAATGAGCTGTCCTCTATTCACAGCTGCAGCGAGGAGAAGGAAAGCTGAATTCGGAAACATCAGGTGTCGTGACACTGAAAACGGGCCCCTCGGGGGACACTGACACTCTGATAGGGGGACTGAAGATGCCACATATGGCTTCGAAATGAGACCCTCAGCTGATGGTGACATGATTGCTCTTTAGGGGGCCTCGGGCTGACAATGAATCAGGAGCAAGAATCATTTAGGTAATTTGACTCGCTGGAGATTAAAAGCTCTTACACATGAAAGACATTCATGTGCCAAACATATATCATCTATTTTTCTACATGTAATGAATAATAATTGATATTTAAAATAGAGTAATTGCAAATTTTTTTTTGCATTTGCATTTGCAGGATACAAACTCAAACTATTATTTTTTATCTGAATTTTAAAAGTAAAAATGGAAAAAATTTCGATGTAAAAGTTGAATTGTGAGGAAAAATGTCAGACTTTTGGGATTTTTCTTTTTTATTATTTAACCTGGGGTGGAAAAGGGAGTCCATAATTCAATTCAAATCATCTTTATTTTTATAGCAATTTTGTACAATGTAGATTGTGAAAAAGAGAATAAAATGCCATAACATTTCTGATTGTGGAACATTCATTCATTCATTCATTCATTTTCCTTCGGCTTACTCCCTTATTTATCAAGGGTCGCCACAGAGGAATGAACCGCCAACTATTCCAGCATATGCTTTATGCAGTAGCCGAAATCCAGATGCAATCCAGCATTGGGAAACACCCATACAGTCTCATTCACACACCCTCATATACTACAGACAACTAAGTTCATCCAATTCACCTATAGTATATCTTTGGAATGTGGGGGAAACCAGAGCACCTGGATGAAACCCACGCAAACACGGGGAGAACATGCAAACTTCACACAGAAATGCCAACTGGCCCAGCCGGGGCTCGAACCACCGACCTTGTTATGCTTTTTTAGACACTTTACATATTATTAGTACACCAAAACTACATGCACCAGCATTCAAAAGTTTGGGGTTTGTAAGTATTATTTTATTTTATTATTATTATTATTATATTAACTATTTCTGCTTCATGTAATGTAATGTGTGTATTTATATAGCACATTTATCGTGTGTGGCCATACACCCGAAGAGCTTCACAAGCATGAGGGGGGTCTCTCCATACCACCACTAGTGTGCAGCATCCACTTGGATGATGCGACAGCAGCCACAGGACAACAGCGCAAGTGCGCTCACCACACACCAGCTATAGGTGGAGTGGAGAAACAGTCATAGAGCCAATTCGGTGGATGGGGATGATTGGGAGGCCACGATGGGTAAGGGCTGATAGAGGGAATTTGGCCAGGACACCGGGGTTTCACCCCTACTCTTTACAAGTACCATGGGATTTTTAATGACCACAGAGAGTCAGGACCTTGGTTTAACATCTCATCCGAAAGATGGCACCCACTGACAGTATGGTGTCCCCTTCACTTTACTGGGGACTCACACAGACCGCAGGTTGAGTGCCCTCTGCTGGCCTCACTAACACCACATTCAACAGCAACCTAGTTGTCCCAAGTGGTCTCCCGTCCAGGTACTTACCAGGCTCAGCCCTGCTTAGCTTCAGTGAGTAACCGGGCTGCATGGCTGTGACAAGGCTACATTTATTTGTTAAGAAATACACTGAAAATGTAAATATTGTAAAATTACTGCAGTTTTCAGAGTCACATGATATTCCATGAATCATTCTAATACGATCATTTGCTTGAGAAAGCATATTAATATTATAATAAGCCCTACTGAAAAGAGTTTTACTGCATTTTCGTTGCCACAAGCCCTTAATTGTAATTGTAATGTATACAATTTATATTTTTTTACTTATATTTTTTAGATTATATGGTTAATTGTGGTGGCACAGTGGCTCAGTGGTTAGCACTGGTTAGCAGTAGTTCTGTGTGGAGTTTGCACGTTCTCCCCGTGTTGGCCTGGGTTTCCTTCGGGTGCTCCGGTTTCCCCCACAGTCCAAAGACATGCGGTATAGGTGAATTGAATAAACTAAATTGTCCAGTGCTGGGTTGCGGCTAGAAGGGCATTCGCTGTGTAAAAACATATGCTGGATAAGTTGGTGGTTCATTCCACTGTGGCGACTCCTGATAAATAAAGCGACTAAGCCAAAGGAAAATGAATGAATGAATGTGTAATTGTAATAATTGTGATTTTTCTCAAAATTTTATTTTGTGTATTAATATTATCTGTTACGCACCTAGAGTCTGACAGTAATGCAATTTCAATTCTCTGCATGTCCTGTACATGTGCTTGAATTAACAATATAGCTGACTTTGACTTTGTTTTTGTGCAAACCATGATAAACTTTCTTTGTTAGCACAGTTCATGCTGCATTTGAAATGTTGGTTAAAAATGCATCAGGTGTGTGACCATTAAGTGGGGGTTATAAAGTCAATCTTGATGTCATTTATTTTATAATAATATAGTGTTTATGTTTTTGATATGTGATTTTTGTTATGTGTATTTGTATTTTTTTTAGCCCAGGGATTGCAGATGACATTTTGCTATGTAGCTACTTACTATAATAAATAAATAAATAAATAAATAAATAAATAAATAAATAAATAAAAAACAATAAAAATTCACTTTTTCCAGGATTATTTGATGAACAAAACATTGAAAAATTGTATGCAATATAATTGTTTTTTTTTTTTTTTACTTTTTAAACCTCTTTGCTGACACTTTTGATCAAATTAACATTCTTGCTAACTCAAATAATTAATTGAATTAAAAGATCACACTGTGGTCCTAAATATCTGAGGATTAGTGCATTAAATTAAATACTTTTAATTACTATATGTATGTATGGGCAATTCATTCCACTGTTCAACCACTGATAAATCAGGGAATAAGCCTAAGGAAAATAAATGAAATGAATATTTATGTATATGCACACACATAAACACAATTATAATAACAGCAGGCCAAACAAAAAAGAAGTCAGCAACACTCACCCATTGGCGAGGTCATCATCATCATCATCGACTTCTACATCCTCCTCATCCTCATCTTCGTCATCCTCAGGCTGGCTCTTGCCGGTCAGGTTGCCGTCGCTGAGGTATGCTGATTTGAGTTGTGTCAGGTCATCATCATTGGTGTCCAGGCTCTCGATGAGTTGAATCCGTTGCAGGTGGCTGATTTGCGCAGAGGCTCGGATGGGCAGTGAGTGGGCAGGAACCCCGGAGGACGGGGCGTCGCCAGCCTGCAGACGAGGGCTGGACTGGCCCTGGCGCCAGGAGAGAGGAGACGAGCGGTTTGACAAGCTGGAGATGCTGCGGGCGTTTGTCTCATCGCTGTCGTAGCACATGCTGCTCTCGATACAGCTGAAAGATAAGAGCAAAAGATGAAGCTACACATCTTTGCAGTCGAAAAAAAGGACCAAATTGCCTTTTTTAAAATTGCTGTATTATAGCTTTGTGTTGACAATTGTGATGTTGTAGGAGCTACTGATGCTTAGTCAACAGTTCACACAACACAGAGAGACATTAGAGTTGTATCCCCTTTAAGAAGAGAAGTTGTTAAGGGGGTTTGGAGTTTTTGAGTTATAAAATTGAGTAAAGAAAATAAAAAAGACAAAATCGAAAATCTGCCTCTTTGCATTTTTGGTTAGCACGACAGCTACAATGTAACCTTATGTAACTGTTGTTTGCACAGTGTAAATGATGATAATGACGAAATGATTATACTGTAATGACAACAGTTAAGTTACTTTAACTTAATTTAATAAGTTAATAATGTATATCTAAGTGTATTTATCTATACAAAGTTTAACATGCTTGTAGTCAGTTTGACTGATTTAATTTGAGATGACTAAAAAAAAATTATGCAACTAAAAATATTCGAAAAAAAGATTATTATATATTATATTTCGAAATTAATTAATTATTATATATTAAATTTAAAAAAATATATTATCATAAATACCAACCCAGGCTCATTATTGATATTTACCTCTATGCATTTCTGGAGATCATGATATACGTCCCAGGAGGTACGTTTTTGTTAGCAGTTTTTGTTTTCGCGAATCCACCAGCCCCCTGTGTACACTTTTTCAGATCTCAAATTTCTCTTGTGGATGCCATTTGCGCCTGCTCTTCTCTCGTAAATCCACCAGTGGCCGCTGTTGATTCACTTACTGACTGACTGATTAACCAACCAACTGATATCCCTTGGTCACGGTCAACTCCTCTCTGCATCTCTAGTCTGCCAACTTACATGGCGAGCTACTGGGCAAACTGGTAACAGTGGAAAAGCCATCCACATGGAGGTATGCGGTCAGCTGGTAGTGTGAAAAGAAACAGAAGCGGTTGGCGGCATCATAGCACCCCATAGCATTCGCTTTAAAGACGAAATGGAGCCATACGTAGCTCTGGCTACATAATTTGTGCTCTCCAGAAATGTATTCAGGGGTATAATTTCACAATGAGCCTGTGTTGCAACTACTGTGAAAAATTTGGAAAACGTTTGAAAAAGATTCACCTATAGTGCATATCTATTAGGCCCTATCATACACCTGGCGTAATAAGGTGCAAGACGTGTTTGCCGCGACGTGTTGCTATTTTCAGACCAGCGCAACACTAATTTTCCTGTTTTCCGCCATGTTGTTTAAATAGCAAATCTATTTACGCCACTTTGTGGACTCTTGGGTGTGCTGGTCTAGAAAAGAGGTGTGTTAAGGCGCATTGTTGGCACGTTGCTATTTTGAGGAACTAAAATATAAGCGCAGAGCTTTTTTATTTTCTCATTATTTTTAATGTTCTTCTTTTATTCTTGTTTATGTAAAGCACTTTAAATTACCATTGTGTATTAAATGTGCTATATAAATAAACATTAACCAAAATCCAAATGACTTAATGTATCTGACGTGGCTCATTTCCTCAGTACACCCAGCACCGCCAGGTGAGGCAGAAAGTTAATTTTGGACTTAGGCTAGACAGGTTTTCAGCCTGGAATTAATTTGAGAACTCTTGAATTCCACAGAGTGCGCAGACAAACTCATTCGTCATACAGGATATTACTGTCAGCTTATCACACGCCGCACACATCACAAGAATCATCTCAGTCCTGCTTACCTTGTAAATGTGTTTTTTCCTAGTAACTGAGACATCATCTATGGGGAGTTGAAAACATGCTCTACATGCCACTCAAGCTTTCTCCAGGAAGTGAGTCTCTTATACACACACACATACACACACACTGACCCCTGATTTTAATATAGCGGGTCACGGATGGTTTGGTGAAGCTGGAGGAACTGGCTGACCTTCTGCTGATTCAACAGCCGGGTTCCCCTCCGCACTAAAGCTCTCATCTGGATAAACTCATATCCTCCTCAGTTGTGCGCCTGCCCTGCAAATTATTTTAATGCTCTTATTTAGTTTCCAGGTGTCCAGGTTTGGTTTTAATACTTTTAAGCCCAATAGATGGATGGGGATTATTTCCCGCTGTCCTTGAGCTCAACTTTCAAACTATGAAAAGGCCCTTGGATTATTATTTTTTGTGCATTTAAAGGAATTTTCGAGATTTAGAGTAAGTTGTGTGTGCCATAAAGTCAGCTCATTCATCAGTAAACACCGGGATGTTTGATAACTAATATTGGAAGTTAATGCTCTATCCAGAGAATATAACCAGGGCTTGATATAAACCTTTTTTGATCACCAGCTACTGTGTACTGGACTGACACCGTTTAAATTGACTAGAACGTCTATGTTAAGCTGCTTTGACACAATCTACACTGTAAAAGCGCTATAGAAATAAAGATGAATTAAATTGGATTAAATTGAACACTGACCACTGAGCCACCGTGTCGCCCTGCCAAATAACAAACACTAGTTTTTTTTTTTTTTTTGTTGTTGTTTGTTTTTTTCTTCGGTTATATTTGGTCTACCACTGGCTATATATTTAAAACTTATATTCATCACTTAATGAGGAAACAATATAGTTTTATTAGTTGATGTTAATGTATTTACTGAAAATGATCTGCGCAGCATTTATCAACCATTGTTCAGCAATAACAAATAAATTATTAAATTCTAAATTCCAACATTAACAAAGATGAATATGTACTGTACTGCAATAAATGTATTGTTCATGCAACTAAATTAACTAATGGAACCCTGTTGTAAAGTCTTAACTAAAAAAATTGCCAGAATATTAGATTGGGTGGTATATTAGCTGACCACTGCACTTACATGTTTATGGGCAAAAAAATAGATCCAAATATATTGTCTCATACATCTGTCCAACATCTGTCAATCACTACTTATATGTATAACTTCTGGGTGGTCCTGATTCAGCTGAGTAACTACATTTTGGAACGCTTACAACTATTTTAAGTCATATTTGTCTTTTACATACATGCATTTGGCAGATGCTTACATTACATTCACCATCTTTTTACAGCATGTGCAAACTTTTGGAAAATTGAACCCATGACACTAAGGGCTCTATTTTAACGATCTAGGCACAAAGTCTAAAGTGTAGGTCGCAATCGCATTAAAGGCATGTCCGAACCCCTTTTGCTATTTTAAGGACTGAAAAATATGCTCTGCGCCTCGGCGCATGGTCTAAGAGCTTTGTGCTTATGCGTAATGTTATAATGTGCATTAAACCAATCAGAGTATCATCTCCAATTCGATTTAGGAGTCAGTTGGGTCACGCCATGGTGCATTTGCTATTTACATGGCGGGCTTTGTATAAGTGGAAAAACTGAATGCTTCACTAGCGAGAAAACATTTAAACAGACCCTCTGCAGCACAGGGATAAAGAATGGGCCTCGTCCAATCGGCCTTTACTTTCACTTTCTGTTTCTCTCTTTCGTGGATAAGTAAATGGTGTTGTGCGCACAGACATCCATTAGCCTACATAATTAGTTTAGTTTGTTAATCACAAATATTTGTTTCTAAACTATTTCTAAATTCAGTTCAAATTTCCAGCAAACGAATAAATGAGCAATAGTAACGAAGTGTGGTCAAAAAACTGAGTTACTACTACTATTGATTAGTACTGTTAATAATAATAACATTATACAAAAGCAAGTTGTCATGAATAAACTGAAAAAAGCCCCTCGATATGAAGAAGACATGGAGGCAGTGGTTTTTATATTTATATAGAAAATAATAATTTTTGTAATACTTTATTCCTTTAATTCTTTTTCATTTGTAAAGATATTTGTGTATTTCTGTACATCCAGTGTGTATTAAGCAAAGTGTAAGGTCTATTGCACAGTCTATTTAGGTCCTCAAAATAACAACGCGCCAACAATGCGCCTTAACACACCTCTTTTCTAGACCGGAAGACCCATGAGTCCACAAAGTGCTCATTCATCAGTAAACACCAGGATGTTTGATAACTAACATTGGAAGTTAATGCTCTATCCAGAGAATATAACCAGGGCTTGATATAAACCTTTTTTGATCACCAGCTACTTTGTACTGGACTGACACCATTTAAATTGACTAGAACGTCTATGTTAAGCTGCTTTGACACAATCTACACTGTAAAAGCGCTATAGAAATAAAGATGAATTGAATTGGATTGAATTGAACACTGACCACTGAGCCACCGTGTCGCCCCGCCAAATAACAAACACTAGGTTTTTTTTGTTGTTGTTTGTTTTTTTCTTCGGTTATATTCGGTCTACCACTGCTTATATATTTAAAACTTATATTCATCACTTAATGAGGAAACAATATAGTTTTATTAGTTGATGTTAATGTATTTACTGAAAATGATCTGCGCAGCATTTATCAACCATTGTTCAGCAATAACAAATAAATTATTAAATTCTAAAGTTCCAACATTAACAAAGATGAATATGTACTGTACTGTAATAAATGTATTGTTTATGCAAATATATTAACTAATGGAACCCTGTTGTAAAGTCTTAACTAAAACATTTGCCAGAATATTAGATTGGGTGGTATATTAGCTGACCACTGCACTTACATGTTTATGGGCAAAAAAATAGATCTAAATATATTGTCTCATACATCTGTCCAACATCTGTCAATCACTACTTATATGTATAACTTCTGGGTGGTCCTGATTCAGCTGAGTAACTACATTTTGGAACTCTTACAACTATTTTAAGTCATATTTGTCTTTTACATACATGCATTTGGCAGATGCTTACATTACATTCACCATCTTTTTACAGCATGTGCAAACTTTTGGAAAATTGAACCCATGACACTAAAGGCTCTATTTTAACGATCTAGGCACAAAGTCTAAAGTGTAGGCCGCAATCGCATTAAAGGCATGTCCGAATCCACTTTTGCTATTTTAGGGACTGAAAAATATGCTCTGCGCCTCGGCGCATGGTCTAAGAGCTTTGTGCTTATTCGTAATGTTATAATGTGCATTAAACCAATCAGAGTATCATCTCCAATTTAATTTAGGAGTCAGTTGGGTCACGCCATGGTGCATTTGCTATTTACATGGCGGGCTTTGTATAAGTGGAAAAACTGAATGCTTCCTTAGCGAGAAAACATTTAAACAGACCATCTGCAGCACAAGGATAAAGAATGGGCCTCGTCCAATCGGCCTTTACTTTCACTTTCTGTTTCTCTCTTTCGTGGATAAGTAAATGGTGTTGTGCGCACAGACATCCATTAGCCTTCATAATTAGTTTAGTTTTTTTAAGCACAAATATTTGTTTCAAAACTATTTCTAAATTCAATTCAAATTTCCAGCAAGCGAATAAATGAGCAATAATAAAGAAGTGTGGTCAAAAAACTGAGTTACTACTACTATTGATTAGTACTGTTAATAATAATAACATTATACAAAAGCAAGTTGTCATGAATAAACTGAAAAAAGCCCCTCGATATGAAGAAGACACGGAGGCAGTGGTTTTTATATTTATATAGAAAATAATAATTTTTGTATTATTTTATTCCTTTAATTCTTTTTCATTTGTAAAGGTAATTGTGTATTTCTGTACATCCAGTGTGTATTAAGCAATGTGTAAGGTCTATTGCACAGTCTATTTAGGTCCTCAAAAAACAACGCACCAACAATGCGCCTTAACACACCTCTTTTCTAGACCGGAAGACCCATGAGTCCACAAAGTGGTGCAAATGGATTTGCTATTTAAACAACGTGGCGGAAACCGGGAAAATTAAGGTTACATTGGTCTAAAAATAGCAACACGTTGGGGCAAATAGGTCTTGCGCCTTATTGCGTCCGGTGTATGATAGGGCCCTATGGTGCATTTGCTATTTACATGGTGGACTTTGTAAGTGGAAAAACTGAATGCTTCACTGGTGAGAAAACAATTAAACAGACCATCTCACGAGGACAAAGATTGAGCCTCCTCCGTTCTTTACTTTCTCTTTACTCCTACTCTTCACTTTACTCCTTTACTTTTGTGGAGTCAGGAAACGGTGTTGTACTCACTCCACTGAGACATCCAATAGCCTACACATTTAATTTCATTTGTTAAGCTCAAAGATTTGTTTTAAAACTATTTCTAAATTAAATTCTATTTTCCAGCAAACAAATAAATGAACAATAATACAAAGTGTGGTCAAAAAACACACGTCCTTTTCTTATGCCCCATATAGTGTCTGTCTCCGACAGATGGATAAATCTAAACTTGTTTTATATAAAACAAATATAATTATGCATATAATAAATAATACTGCTAAGTCTAATAACATTATACAAATGCAAATTGTCATTAATAAACAGAAAAAAGCTCCCCAACATGAAGGCATGGAGGCAGTGATTTTTATATTTATGTAGAAAATATTCATTTTTGTAACATTTTAATCCTTAAAATTTTTCATATGTAAAGATATTTGTGTATTGCTGTACATCCTGTGTGTATTAAGCAATGTGTATGCATTTTGGACCTGCATAGGCACATAACTAAGGTGCTCTGCGCTGGACTTCGGACCAGCTTTCAGTTGGTCAATGGCGCAGTCTATTTCAGTTCCTCAAAATAGCAACGCGCCAACAATGTGCCTTAACACACCTCCTTTTTAGACCAGAACACCCATGAGTCCACAAATGGTGCAATCGGATGTGCTATTTAAACAATGTGGCACAAAATGTGAAAATTATGGTTGTGCTGGTCTGAAAATAGCAACAAATCACACTAAACACATCTTGCGCCTTATTGCGCCGGGTGTATGATAAGGCCCTAGAGTTGTTGAACTATACTCTACTGTTCAACTACAGTAAAAACTACAAAGATGCTACTGTTTGATCTAAAACAACTACCAAAATCAAGTCAACTGTTTTACACTTGAGTTGAACTTCAAGCATTCCTTTAGCACTCACAATGCACAGCACATTTGCAGTTATCACAAATTTCTTCAGACATTTTTTTAGAAAGAGCAAAAAGTGCTGAGAAAAAACGTCTACAGAACAGAAGACAATGGCTTTCAGAGCATTGACATGAATGTGAATTATCTTTTGAAAATGGCAGGCGCTTCTTTTCGCCTGACTTTTGTTCTGAATAATAATGATGCCTAAATGACAGTGATTACCGTTTCTTTTATCCCTCTTCGGGCCACTTCGGAGAACACTTCAATCAGATGACACGAAAATGTGACAAATCAAGACAGTATAGCCATTGTTATGCATCACTGTAAGTCCACACAAAACAGAGACGTGTCTACTGTAGAGTTTGGATTCAGCACATTATAGACTTTCTCTCTTCAGGGGCATTAGTGTTTATGTGCAGAAGATGCATTAAATCAGGGTAATTACGGTAAAACGTTTAATAGAATGACTTCACAGCTGCTGAGGCAGAGTAATTTTATACTATGAGGCAGTGCTGAGATCACTCAGGCACACTCAGACTAAATGATAGATAACGTGCCAAGATGCACTACGTTTTATGGGCCTCATGTGCAGTGCTGGACAGAGTACTGACAAATCGTACCCAAGTAAAAGTACCATTACTTCCCAAAAAAATGTAGTGCAAGTAGGGTAAAAGTCTCTACTCAAACACTACTTAAAGTACGAGTAAAATGTAGCCCTTCTAAAAGTACTCAAGAGTAGAGAGAATTACGATGTGAAAACGATTCCACCTTATACTCTGCGAATATATAAAAAAATATCTTAAATCAGTGGCACTTTCTTTTAAGGGTGTTTGTAAGTCTAATTTTAAATATTTGCTATTTATGTACTATAAATTTAAAATTTCGGATTAATTTAATGTGAGAATACATTACATTAGTGGTGCCCAACCTCCAGGCCATGGACCGGTATCAACTGGTACCAGACAACACAATAAATTATTAATTATTTCTGTTTTATTTATTATCTGAGTCTAAACGTTCTTTTATTTTGAAAAAAAAACGACCATATTCTCTCGGTTGTATCTCGGTCCCTTGAGAGCCAAAATTGAACGGGCGACATTGTTAAAAACGTCTTTCAGAATGCCACGAGCACACTGCGAGTCATGTGACAAGAACGGGCTGAGCATCTTCATACTTTGTACTCTAAATATACACATTTCGGTAGACTGATTACTATACTCCATAAATAAAACTTGTATCAGAGGTACAGAAATGTTTTGTCAGCTTGTCATCCTCTGTGAAAACGGTTGATGGTCGGCTAACAATCTTTGTAGACCCCCCCCCCATTACATGAATATATGCAGCTATTGGCTTTATTCTGCAATGCACAGTGCACTTGTTTTTGGGATTATTTAAGAATGTCTGATTCAGTTGCCTTTGGGAGAACTGACAAGAAATAATAAACGTCAGAAAACAGTCAAACTACTTGCTCTACAAACAAGTGTGTTCATGAATATACAAAAAAGCAGAATAATATAATATGAAAATATCAGTTTGCAACATAATGAGCTGTTTTTAACATATAAAAGTCAATAGAAGTGAATGAGATCGAAAGTCTCGAGCCAGAAAGAGTGGAAGGGCTGCATCCGCTCATATGTGAGGAATAAGGTCAATAATAAGCTGGCAGAAAGCAGGTTGATGCGTTTACATGTGGAGTGAAATCTGTGTAACCTAAAAGGCATATATCTGACTGTGATGATATGTTAACGCTCAGGTCATGACTAGGGCCAGACGGAATCTGCAGACCTTTTTTGCTATTTCTGCGCAGAATTTTGGTAAAAATCTGCAGATTTGTGCGGAATGATTTTGGGAGTATCATAACTAAAACCTTAATATAGGAAATAAAAAGTAATACCTTTTTAACTTGTATTAAATGTTTACAATGCAAATCAAATTAGATCCACTTTATTTGGTAAACAAAACAAGTATCTCATATAATATATAATAATAGATATAATATCTACTAAAAGACAGAAAATATTACTTTACAAGCTATATTGTAAATAAATCATATAAACACTTTCATATTAGTCAATAATATTACTGATATTGATTTAAAAACTGTAAAACTAAATATGAATTTACACACATTTACACAAGTTAATAAACAGAATCAATGATGGGCTAAAAATCTGCGGTATTCTGTGCGCGCAGATTCCGTGTGGGCCCAGTTATGACCCTTAAACCTTGACCAACAAACTACGAGTGTCCAGCAGTTGGTGCCACAAACCAAGCTTTTGCAGCACCGATACTGTTGAAGACATGTGATTTGTGGGTGCATTTGAAAACGTAATATTCTGTAGTACATTTAGTAATTGTTTAAGGCCATTTGATGACTTCATAGCTTCATCTTCTCATCATGCAGTGTAAATTATCTCTCAGTCATTGCGTGGAAAAATTTTGTATATTCTTGGACACTTTTAATGCATTAACACTACGTTTTCTGCATTTCTAAAGCGTTCATGTCTTGACATGGGTCTGTGATGTGATTTTTCAATGCATGATTTAAATGGATGGGAATCCCTGGACTAATTACTTTACTTAGCCAATCACCTTAGACACGAAAAAATAAACATATAGTAGTGGCGGCATGCAGGGTAAAGGAAAAATACGATACTACACAGAAGAAAAACTACTCATTTACAATAACTTGAGTATTTGTAATTAGTTACTAACACATGAGTACCACTGCCATGCTTTTAAAAGGTGGTTTTAAACTCACAATGTTTGTATACAGAGGGACCACTTGGAGTTGCGGTGAAATAATCACGTTTGGATCGTCCAGAGATTTATTTTATTATAGCAACAGTACTACTAGTGCGATATAAATTATAAATGTATCTACCAAATACTTTTTAAAAAGTGGCTTATTTATGCATTTCTGGCAAAACTACAATATGTAACAGCACCTTATGTGCTAGAATCATGTACTAGAATTATGTACTAGTTCAATATTTAACAAATACTTATAATAGTATGGGTTTGTTGATTTGAAGACTTTCACTTTATTACACATGACATAATATAACACTATAATGGAAAAAGAGGGCTTCTACCACTATAAAAGCACAAATGTGATTGTGGTGTGTGAGTCAGCAATAATACAGGTGCTGTGTCATCAGTAGAGCTTGTTAAATTTGCACAATAAATGATCTACTTGCTACATCCATGTTGGTATCTAACTAAATACTGATACCTGCTCAAAAGCAAAAGTCAGCATACTTAAAATGTAGACAATGATTTTGGATAGGTTGGCTTGTTTTTTTGGTGCAGAATGGCTGCTCATATAAATTGGCTTGTTTGTTTGGTGCAAAATGGGTGCTCGGTGAACTTTCTGGGCCCTGTTGCTTTATTTAACGTACTATTAATGCTTCCTTAAGCGTTGCATCAGACTTCCTCTGTTTGATGGAGCTGCTTATTGCTTCTTTAAACAAAACTCTAGCGGAAACACTGCCAGTAGCTCTGCTATGCACTAATACAGCATACTGTGTGAGGTCTTGTGGGGCCGTGTTTTTTGGGGACATTGTGATGAGAGGTTAATCCCCACTTTTTGCTGTGGTTTTTGCATGTACTGTATGTTTGTGGACCTTGGACAGCAGGAAACAACAAAGGGAGGTGCTGATGTGAGAAGGACAGAGAAACATCTGCTTCTCGAGTCCACGGCTGCTGCTGACTGTATTTAATGATGTTTGGACATGCATACTATTACTCTCAATGACATTTGTTTATGGCATCAAGGAAGGACGGAAATAACGTTCAATTTTCTTTTTTCTTTTGTGCTGATATTATATTACAATTCTGGGCTGCACTGATAAAGTAATAATCTTCAAATAGTATCTACTAAGATTTAATAAATCATCTCAATAAATCAATAAATCATTTGTGTTCTTAAAAAAAAAAGAAAAATTAGCAAAGATACCCTGAATAAAAAATCAAATAAACAATATTCATAGTGACCGATGAATTTACAATTTTGTAATAACTATTGATATGTATATATCACAGTTTATTTATGTATCCCTACTTTTTGTAATTTATACTCTACCTGACAAAAGTCTTGTTGTCGATCCCAGTTGTAAGAGCAACAAATAATAACTTTACTTCTAGTTGATTATTTGAAAAAAGTGGCAGAAGGTAGATTTTTCCATTGAATCATCTGTTGAACTGCATCCCAATCATCACAAATACTGCAAAAGACCAATTTAGCAAGAAATCAAGACATTTGTGCTGCCCATTACATTACAAACCACAGGAGAAGGCAAATTCTTCAGCAGGATAGCTCTTCTCATACTTCAGCCTCCACATCAAAGTTCCTGAAAGCAAAGAAGGTCAAGGTGCTCTAGGACTGGCCAGCCCAGTCACCAGATATGAACATCACTGAGCATTTCTGGTGTAAGATGAAGGAGGAGGCATTGAAGATGAATCCAAATAATCTAGATGAACTCTGGGAGTCCTGAAAGAACAGTTTCTTTGGCATTCCAGATGACTTTATTAATAAGTTATTTGAGTCATTGCAGAGATGTATGGATGCAGTCCTCCAAGCTCATGGGAGTCATACGCAATATTAATTCTTTTTCCACTGTACCATGACTTATATTCTCTACTGGACGTCATTTTTGTTAAGTAACAAGACTTTTGTCTAAGCAAAGTCAGACCTTACTGTCCTAATTAAATCATTAAAAATCAAGGCATGATCATATATTTTATTTAGGTAGCATAATCTAGAGTCCTTTGCCTTTCATATAAGCCACTTCTAATACCAAATGATCTACTAGAAATTAAGTTATTATTTGCTGTTCCTAAAACTTGGATTGGTGACAAGACTTTTGTCAGGTAGTGTTACAATTTAATTATGTATCCCTATTTTAGTACATATATTTGTACAGGCCAAAATTAAATAAAACAATACAATAACATACAGCAAAGTAAACAAAATGAAGCAAACTAACTAACTAACTTAACTAACAAAGCACATAAAACACAAAACAGCACAAAAATCAATATAAAGTGAAAATAGCAACAAAGCAAAACACAAAAATAAATCAAATAGCTAAACACAAACAAACAAACAAAACAGAAAGAAAACAATCACAAGAAAATCTACAGAAATGTAGCTTTTAGCGCTAGTTCTACCAGGAAGACGTAATGCCACTTCACTCATTACAATCAGTTCCAACCAATAGCCACGAGAGTCAAGGAATACCTAATGTCACATCACTTATCACAATCCGTTCCAACCAATAGCCACGAGACTCAAGGAATATAGAAGCTGTCTATTAATTTCATTAATTTGGTTGCAGATACTGATGGGAAAGTTCACCCACCATTCTCCCCACTACCACAAGGGGGGTAACCTCTGCCCCTGGCGGTGCCCTCGACAGCAATAGTTGGATCTACAAACTTTTGATTCAAGCTACGGATGGGACCAAATCCATTGTTTTGTTGATACTTATCAAATAAATGCAATTCAATATCATATGTATCTCCCTGATCTTTCTGGTAGAAATTAAAATTAAACAAACACAGAAAAGCAAAGGAAGAAAAAACAACAACAACAACAAAAAAAAAAAACAATAACAAAGACTGTAAAGCAGAACGGCGCCGCAGTGGCGCAGTAGGTAGTGCTGTCGCCTCACAGCAAGAAGGTCGCTGGTTCGAGCCTCGGCTGGGTCAGTTGGCATTTCTGTGTGGAGTTTGCATGTTCGCATGGGCTTCCTCCGGGTGCTCCGGTTTCCCCCACAGTCCAGAGACATGCGGTATAGGTGAATTGGGTAGGTTAAATTGTCCGTAGTGTATGTGTGTGAATGAGTGTATGGATGTTTCCCAGAGATGGGTTGCGGCTGGAAGGGCATCCGCTGCGTAAAAAATGTGCTGGTTCATTCCGCTGTGGCGACCCCAGATTAATAAAGGGACTAAGCTGACAAGAAAATGAATGAATAATAATAATAATAAAATAAACCAAAGCAAAAGAAAAAAATCACCAAAGCAATGTAAAACAAAAACACAAAATAAAAAAAATCTAAAGAAAATTCTAAAGAAAAAGAAACACATACACAAAAAAAACATAAAACACTGGGAAAAAATACTAAAGCAAAGGAAAACAAAACAGCACAAAATAAAGCAAAACAAAAACAACAACAAAAAATAAATAAAACATTAAGCAAAAAATCAAACACAAAATTGAACAAAAGATAAAAAAGCACCCAAGAAAATTCTAAAGAAAAATAACACAAAAAAACACTAGAAAAAATAAACACTGAAGCAACGGCAACAAAAACAACACAAAATAAAGCAAAACAAAAACAAAATAACAGAAGAAAACAAATACATAAAATAATAACAGTAAGCAAAAAATCAATCACAAAGTTAAACAAAAGATAAAAAGCACTCAAGAAATTCTAAAGAAAAGAAACACATAACAAAAAAGCATAAAACACTGAAAAAAAAACATTGAAGCAAAAGAAAACAAAAACAACACAAAATAAAGCAAAACAAAATAAGAAAATAAAACAGTAAGCAAATAAATCAAACAGAAAGTTGAACAAAAGATAAAAAACGTCATTTCATTTTCTAATGAAAAGTAACAAAATAAATACATAAAGCACTGGAAAAAACATTGAAGCAAAAGAAAACAAAAACACAAAATAAAGCAAAACAAAAATAAAATAATAATAAACAAATAAAATTAAAACAGAAAATAAAACAGAAAGCAAAAATCAAACACAAAGCTAAACAAAAGATAAAGCACACAAAGATAAGATATCACACAAAGATAAGCACACAAGAAAATTCTAAAGAAATAAAACACAAAACAAAAAAGCATAAAACACTGGAAAAAAACTGAAGCAAAGGAATACAAAAACAACACAAAATAAAGCAAAACAAAAACAAAATAACAAAAGAAAACAAATACATAAAATAAAACAGTAAGCAAAAAATTCAAACACAAAGTTGAACAAAAGATTAAAAAAACACCCAATAAAATTCTAAAGAAAAGAAACACAAAACAAAAAAGCATAAAACACTGAAAAAAAAAAAAAAAAAAATATATATATATATATATATATATATATATATATATATATATATATATATATATATATATATATATATATATATATATATATATATATATATATATATATTCAGTACAGACTCTGTGGCCTATTCAAGCACTAAAAGTGTGAGTTCTTTACCTGTGGCTGAGCTGGGACCCCCGTAAACTGGACATGGTCTCTTCCAGGTTCTGCCGGAGGTCGAGGACATTTTGAACAGTGCGTTTCCTCTGGGACTCGGGATCTGCAGGAAAGAGCAGAGGATGAGCGAATGCTTAATGCA
This sequence comes from Danio kyathit, assembly GCA_903798195.1. NCBI lineage: Eukaryota > Metazoa > Chordata > Actinopteri > Cypriniformes > Danionidae > Danio > Danio kyathit. The sequence continues at coordinate 14,140,352 of LR812541.1, forward strand.
GGCATTTAGCAGCGATGTGGCCAAACACACACAAACACACCCATGTGCATTAAGATTTAACGCTTGGTGGAGACAGGCCAATAAAAACATCAGCGTATATCTACAGTAGATGCAAGACATCGAGCCACTCACACACGTACAGTCATCTCAGCTTTCAGGAGGAACACAACCAGCTTTCTTTCACAACGCAGCAGTGGAATATGACGATTCAGCAAGCGGGCAGGACTCGAATGAATTAAACATTACATTTCCACCAAGATGCCAAAAGCACTTTGAGCTACTGTACTAGAAAGCTCACTTAAACAGGACATTAGTATTTGTAAAAGGTCTCCTTTCAGTTTAATTGCTTTCTTTATTTAGGCAAATGTGCTTATACAGATTTATTTGACATTTCGAGCTGTAAAACTGAGGAGAATGCATTATACGTCCTAACTCTTGACATGTTTTTAAAACAGCTGACAGTAAAAGTGCTGTATTTGGTTTAATCAGCCTTCCCTACTAAAACACAGCGTTAAACAGTGTTAGATCATAAAACCACACAGCGCAGTTTATAAAGAGTTTCCCCCTCCGTTTATCAGTTTAGCTTCAAATACACACAGACTCAGACTGGCGTATTGCTCCTCACTTATGGCCTATAATTTATAGTTTTTGGACTATGCAACAATTAACTTCATAAGCACACTAAACTGTTGTCATTTCACTTCACTGCATTTAATTTAGCATGTCTGTTAATCATTTGTTTAAACAAAAATGTCTTAACCTGTGTCAACTCAAGAAAAAAAGACAAACTTGTTATTAAACACTGAACTCCCACAAAATACTAAAGTAATTTATAGTAAATACGATAGTAAAGTACTTGAAATAATCTTTTGTGGTTGTTGTAATTATATATTTGCTATGGTAATACAACAACTACTACCCAACACTGTACTAAGTTTTATACTAAGGGTTTTATACTACAATACACAGTTTACTGAAGTAAAAACGTAGTACTATAATATTTGTTTCAGCTTCTCAGTTCACTATAGTTAAAAAAAGTTTATTGTGTAGATATACACATCATCCTGCTACAAAAGAATCTTGCTAAAAAAAAAAAAAAAAAAAAATATATATATATATATATATATATATATATATACAGTTGCAATCAGAATTATTCAACCCCCTGATTTATTACCCCCCCTGTTTATTTTTTTCCCCAATTTCTGTTTAACGGAGAGAAGATTTTTTCAACACATTTCTAAACGTAATAGTTTTCATAACTCATCTCTATTAACTGATTTATTTTATCTTTGTCATGATGACAGTAAATAATATTTTACTAGATATTTTTCAAGACACTCCTATACACCTTAAAGTGACATTTAAAGGCTTAACTAGGTTAATTAGGTTAACTAGGCAGGTTAGGGTAATTAGGCAAGTTATTGTATAATGATGGTTTGTTCTGTATACTATTGAAAAAATATATAGCTTAAAGGGGCTAATAATTTTGACCTTAAAATGGGCTTTTAAAAAATTTAAAACTGCTTTTATTCTAGCCGAAATAAAACAAATAAGACTTTCTCCAGAAGAAAAAATATTATCAGACATACTGTGAAAATTTCCTTGTTCTGTTAAACATCATTTGGGAAATATTTAAAAAAGAAAAAAATTCAAAGGGGGTTCAATAATTCTGATTGCAACTGTATATATATATATATATATTATATAGAGAGGGAGGAGGAGTGCCTAGGCCATGAATCTGTGTTAATGTGCATTTTGAAGTTTCATATGAATGTTTTATAGCGATGGAAATGCCAAATTTAGTGATTCAAAAAGAATACCACATCTTCAACGGGTTGATGTCACTCGAATGTATGGAGGGGGTCATATTGAACTTCTATGAACTTGTTTTCTACTGAAAAAAACTTTGTTAATACTCTTCACATTGATTAATTTCCCAAGGTTCCATCATGTTTCTTTAATTAAATACAGATTTCAAAGTTTACAAAGATTACAAAGTTGTGGTATTCTCTTTGAAGCACACTGTATATGTATATGTATATGTATATATATATATATAACTATACAGTGTATATATGAAGTGCTCAGATGCAAAAGCCGCTAAACGCCACTTCCGGCAAAAATGAGCTAATGGCATTCAGTGAATGCTTTATGCATATAGTACATGTTCAACAAAAATATTTGCTTCAAATCCAAATTGCAGTGTCAGCGCATTCAGAAATAACTGTTTGTTGGCAAAAGCCTCTAAACGCTATTTGCCTTTGACAGCAAAAGCCACTATATCCTAAGAACCAGAAGGCATGAATCAAATCATATGTTTTCAATGTAACAGCGCGCTGATACATTTTATTTTAGATTTTAAAAAACTGGATGAGCCTGTTCGACTGTCAGTGAATGGCAAATGAAAACGTCCCTTACCTCAAAACTGCATTTGCATTATAAGAAAAAGAAAACACAATGTACAGTTGGAAGTGTAGCATGCATTTATAACGTTTTTTTTTTGCGCGGTGACGCTACTTTGAATGAGTCTGATTTACTATACATTAAACGAAAACTCAATTTCACGAAAGACGAAGTTAAGATGCCGTTCTTTTATCTCACGTGTATGCTATGAGGATAAACAAGAGACGAAAAAGAGATCAAGACCTTAAATATGGTGAGAATGAATAAATGACAGCTTCTAAAAGTGTCTAAGAGGCATCCCCTTTTTGCCTAATAGGCCTACCTTGTGTTGTATTTGCTAATTTAAGCTATTTTTCAAAAGATAAATATAATATATAAAACTATACATTATTTGTATTACTTCATAATACCTATACGTCTGATAAGCTTTTTATCTTAATGGACAATGCACAGATATTGATGTTTCACAATGTTTTAAACTAGCTACATAATTTAAATGTAACAAGCTTGGTTTACAATATTTACAATGTTTACATTACTCTACTTCCATTACATCTAAATCCCAAATATCTGAAATGACAACAGATTGTTAAGATTTATTCATGTCAATTTTGATGTTATTGATTAATGCACTTACTTGACAGATTTCATTCATTCATTTTCCTTCTGCTTTGTCCCTGGTTTATCAGAGGTTTATACAGCGGGATGAACCACTTATTTGACAGATTTATGTGTTTATAACTTCAGGTGGTTTGTGTATGTGCTTTATGTTTGGTAAAATAATTTCTAATGACATCTTTATGGATTTTTCAGCTAATTGCACTGTCTTATTACAATAGGTGGATTTAGAGGTTTTTGCAAAAAAAGCACAAGTGAATTTAGCTGGTTTTTGCGCAAAAGAAAATCTACCTTGTTAAAAACCAAAGATTTGTCTAAAGTGACATTTTTAGAAAAAAAAAAGTTATTTTTATTTACTAGCTAATAATCTTTTCATTATATTTAAAATGAAACTTCTGAATCAGAGGAGCATGATAGAAAATGCTCATTTACAAAAAATGAGGCCTGATGGATTTAGAGGGTTTTGCATCTGAACTCTTTATATATATATATATATATATATATATATATATATATATATATATATATATATATATATATATATATATATATATATATATATATATATATATATATACTACGGTCAATTCACATGTCTTTGAACTGTGGGGGAAACCGGAGCACCTGGAGGAAACCCACATGAACACAGGTAGAACATGCAAACTCCACACAGAAATACCAACTGGCCTAGCCGGGACTCGAACCAGCGACCTTTTTGCTGTGAGGCGACAGTGCTAACTACTGAGCCACCTTGCCGCCCCCAACCAAAAACAATGCTAGAATTTCAACTGGTAAAATGAAAAAAAAGAGGTGATTCATTTCCAACAACTTAAATGTAATTGGTTTATCACTCTACCATGAATTATCCAATCCCATCATAGTTGATTGCCTAAATGAAAACTTTAATTTAATTTGCAATGTTTTGATAAAACGTTACCTCACTAATTCATCACTAATTGGACCACATCTCTTCCTAAACTTCATCAGTCACACCATCTTGTATGTTTCCCCTGGGGTGTGCTAATCCTGAAGCTTGACCAGTCCACACAGCAGGATGCCATGCAAAACCCTCTGCGATGACATCCAGACTGGCATTACTCAAAGTCCTAGTCTTAATTCACTCTAATCTCCACCAAAGAAAGATGATTGTGGGTAGTGGATGGAGGTGGCCCACGGCTTTGTGATGAAAATGAAGAACCCCTCATGTGGCCCCCTGTGGAGTGTCTCTTCATTCAGGCATAATCTCATACAATTAGACTCATGAAATACAATGAGGCCCACAGAGTGCTTCAAATGGGCTGCTCTGAAAGCTATAGGCTGCTGGTTTTATTTACAGCTTGTAGGTTGGTAGTTATAACAATAATCAAAAGTACAGCACCATTCAATAGTTTGGGATCATAAATCTTATTAAGAAATTAATATAAAATGCTTTCGTTATACTTGCATGTTCATGTTAATTTAATTTGTGCTTATTAGCAATCTCATAGAGAAAATGACATTATCCATGTCTGAGATTTGTAATGAGCAAAGTGAACCAACATTTATTTACCAATATATGCACTAATATTTAGCTCTACCCACTTCCAGGATACTCTACAAAAGACATGATCAAGTGGTCTCCTTACAGTCTTAAAAAATATTGGGTTGTTTTAAACCCAATGGTGGGTCAAAAATGGACATTTCCAACATTGTTTTTTTTTTTTAAATAAATTAAATGATATTTTAACCCAATGGTTGGGTTTTGTCCATAATTGACTGAACATTGAGTTAAAAGGCCCTATCGTACACCAGGTGCAATAAGGCGCAAGACATATATGGCGCGATTTGTTGCCATTTTCAGACTAACGCAACTGTGATTTTCACGTTTTGTGCCATGTTTTTAAGCAGCAAATCCATTTGCGCCACTTTGTGGACTTATGGGTGTGCTGGTCTATAAAGGAGCATGTGTTAAGGCGCATTGTTGGTGTGTTGCTATTTTGAGGAACTGAAAGACTGTGCCATTGAACAACTTAAAGCTGGTCTAAAGTCCTAAAGAGCGCGTTGGTTATGAGCATGTGCTGGTTCAAACGCTTACACATTGCTTAATACGCAAAGGATGTACAGCAACACACAAATATCTTTACATATTAAAAAAAAATTAATGATTAAATGTTACAAAATTTTTATTTTCTACATAAATATAAAAACCACTACCTCCATGCCTTCTTCACCTCAGGGGGGCTTTTTTCAGTTTATTCATGACAATTTGCTTTTGTATAATATTATCATTATTAGCAGTATTATGCAAATTTATACTTACTTTAATTAAAACAAGTTTCGATTTGGCCACTAGTCGGGTTTTGGAGACATATGCATCACCATATGTGGCATAAGAATAGGTTGTGTGTTTGGATATAACTTTTTTGACCACACTTCATTATTATTGTTCATTTATTTGTTTGCTGGAAATTAGAACTGAATTTAGAAATAGTTTTGAAACAAATCTTTGCACTTAACAAATGAAATAAATGTGTAGGTTAATGAATGTCATCAGTGGAGTGCGTACAAACCGTTTCCTTACTCCACAAAAGTAAAGGAGTAAAGAGTGAAAGTAAAGTAAAGAGAAAGTAAAGAGGCCGAATGCAGGAGGCTCATTCTTTCTCTCACTCTGCACAGCTGTGGTTTGCTAATCAAAACGAAAAGCAAAAGATGGGGAGGATCCAAATTCTGCCACCATTTTCATATCAAATGTAAAGGCGTAAAAAAAATAATTTACTTTATAGTTTTAAGCTAATTGCAAAAGCTTTATGGGGGCTGAGTAGAAATATACAGCTACACATAAATATACAGCTACAGCCCCCCTAAAATAGGCCTAGTGACACCCATGGGGCACACATTCACATATAATGCTTGGTCATGACTATAATGTATTACCTTGGATGTGTCTGCTCGTGAACATGAGCAATATACTGACACTGAGGCGAAAAAACTGTTAAATAAAGTGTTATTTATAAGTTTTATGTATGCTATAAAGTATTCTCGTAGCTAGAAAATATTTTAATTGAACAACCGAAGGCATATAGTCGGGAACTTTGCTGTCTATGGGGGATGAGGGAGCTAATATATCTTTCTAAAGATGAACAAAGGTCTCAGGGGTCTGGAATGACATTAGCTTAAAATATAACTTAAAAATATAACTGACACTTAAAATATTTTACAACCAACAAGTTAAAAATCATTCATTTTATATTTTCCCATTAAGTTTAAATTGACTTGTCATTTGCATTGTTTTATGGCATTATAGTTATTTTCTCATTAGATTATAAGTAGACTGTTAGGTTGGGGTTAGGGTTAGTGTAAGTTGACATGTACTTGGCAAGTTTCTTATAGTAAGTTAAGCCCCAGGGGTTGAAGACCGCGTATACGCGTTTTGATGCGTCTTCTCCTCATAACGCCGAAGAGAACTTAAATTACACTTTCAGTTTTGATCGCACAGATAAGATCAATACATCAATCGAATCTGTTAGGTGTCTAGTTTTTAATGTGTATGCTCACAATGACAACAAACGTATGTGCTTTTGCAAAATAAGGATAATAAACAGTGTAGGCATTCTCTCTTTTCTCTCTCCGTGAATTGTTTTTAGAAACGCGTCAGTTAAATGCATTGAAACTCCGCAGAAACAAAACACACAGACATAAGACACATATCTATAGAAAGCTTGAAGTGTCTACTTTTAAATACAGTGAGTGCATGTTGAAACAAATATTGTTTGATAAAGTAATCAGTATGAAACCAACACTATGTCTAGTTTCTCAGTCTGAGCTCATTAGAGTTAAAGGGTCACGAAACACCAAAACACATTTTTTGAGCTGTTGACAGTCGCATGTGTCCCACGTTGCTATAAACACTATTAGGACACATATATTTCACTAAAAAGTGAAAATTGGTTGTTTTTGCATTGTTTTGAGCAAATTCGTTCTTCCGGTTTAAAACTAATTTTTGGAGCTGCGTCATGGCGATTAGATACTTGCGTGTAATCCAGTGTGGAGAGTGGATGTCTGTACATCGTGACATCTCTGAGTGTGCGGCATTAATTCATGAGAAAGATTTGGTTCAAACCAATCAGCGCCCTCTATTGTGTATGCGGTGCAACTTAATTAATATGCATGATAAGTTCGAAGACTGTTTACCTGTTACCGTGTTCAGATGGCAGAGAGACGCCACTTTGTGTTGCCAAAACAAGTGAAAGAACGATAATTTGGAGACATGGGTCATCAATGTTGCATTTATTATTGCTGTGATTATTAATGTGCTGCAACGAAGGTTTTGTTTTCATTTTCCCGCTATGAGAGCACAGCTGGACTCATGTGTGGATTACAGTGCACACGACAGAAATGTGTTTGTAAAGAACATTTTTTTTTACCCGAGAGCTTTTCGGATCTGTAAATGATGAAATCCGGATTTGCCGCTCGTCTCCTTTTAAAAAAAGACATGGTTCCAGTGTGTATTGATTGTCCTGTCTCTACAGATTTGGTAAGTGTGTGTGAGAGCAGTGCCCTTTGTTTGTTCATTCAGACGGCAAAGTTAGTTCATATTGTCAGCAGTGCTCTTTAAGTTTTTAAAGACATACCCTAATCAAAATGATGCAGTTACTAAGTTTACAGTATGTTAATATCACTACAATATTATAGTACAATATTATAGACTGAAAGAACCGCTGTAAATGCTGCTCTCCATATGTAAACATGTAAACACCACAATCAAACTATTACCATTGTGTAGGATTTTCACCGCATTTTGTGACAGGATAGTCTATAAACACACGGCTTTCTGACGCTACCCACCGAGTGCATCTAACTAGCAAGAAATGCAGAGGATTTTTTCTCCCATTCGCCGTGTGGTATCAAACATTCCATTAAAACTCAACTCTTCAGCAGTTCCACTCGTTTGTCACAGGGAACATGCAGGAAATGTTCCTGAACAAAAAGTGAAAGTGTCAAACTGCAGCCGACAAATTAATAATTTGGCAAATAATTTGATGAATTCTGATGTCCATGTAAACACAGTCACTGTCTTTCTCTCCTGCGTCTGTGTGTTTGTTTTGCCTGTGATCAGTGCGTGCCCTAATGGAAACTCCCTTCTTTGCAAATCCTTCCCTCTTTCCCTCCCCCGACACTCCCACACTCCCAGAGCTGGACACGCCCACTTTCCTGACTTTTTCCAAACTAGAGGGGTGAAAACACCCTGCTGAGACAGGGGGGTTTCGTGGCCCTTTAATGCTACCACGCCCACGAGGCTTTGTTATTACAATCGTCTGCAAGAGACGCACGCAGAAAAAAACAAGTCATTAAAATGAACGAACTCAGCAAATACTCAACAAAGAGGCATGAGAGATATATCTATAGAAAGCTTGATATGTCTACTTTTGCATTAACCAATTCAAGTCAAAAACAAATAATCTCTTTTCATGTAATCCGTATAAAAGTAAGGACTGGTAAGGATTCTCGCCTCATTACACCTAACGTGAGTGTCCTCAGTGAGCGCGCTGTTCATATGAAAATGAACTTAGGTGAGCCAGATAATAATGTACACACTCCCTGAGACATGGCATATAACGACAAGCTTTATCATAGATACGCATGCTACACGAGTGAAGAAGCCCTGGAAGAACTTTTGAAAAACGTCTAGACCCAGCGGAGGATAGAATTCCTGTTGAGTAAGTCTTTTATTCTTACCTTCATGATTTATATGAAATATGTCCTTACAGGCCACTTATAGCTTCATTACTATACAAAGTGTATCCTATAACGTAAATAGCGTATAATGATAAATGTAGGCCTATATAATAAAATGTAATTTTATATGAAATAAACAATTATATATGTATTTATTATTATATGTATATATTACCATGGTTATATTACAGCAGCTACTGAATTAATAAAACAAATTATTTCATGTACTTAACTATAGTATGGTTCAAAACAACTACGGTATTCACTATAAATTACTAATATTTTTTTTCATGTGAGTTTGGTAAACTTATTTGTGGTTTATAGTGTTAAAATATAATCTCTTTGTTATTTGCATTCTGTTCTCTCATCACGTATGCATATGCTAAGCTATTGTGAAAAATATATACTGACAGTTGTTTACAAAACAGGTGTTGTTCAGTTTATAATTCCTCTGTGGTAACTGAGTTTATTAGGTAAATTAGTACTAGTATCAGTGAACATAACAAAATGTTAATAATGCAATTGATGTAATCAGCTTGCTTATTTTTTTTTTCCAAATGTAAAACCAACAGCGGTAAAGACAGACTGATGCTGACATGGCTCCACAGGCTCTGAGATTCCTTCCTGTACATGAATCTGGACCACAGCTAAGACCATGTGATGCTCACACTGGGCTTTTACAAACCTTACATCCTTTATTATCTTACACTGTTCATATTTACATTGTTGATTTTGCCCTGAATGTGTCTACTGTACACACTGTTTCATGTGTGAATTCGAGCACACACCTTAAGTTATATGTAAAGTGTATTTATAAGTAACTTTATCAGTAGATTTGCTATATGCAAGTTTGTATAGTTTACCAAGTTTTATACAGTGTACCGACTCTCACAAGTGTATCTCGGGTTATTTTGTGTGATAGTTTATTTTAAATAAACTGCAAACAAAAAAAAATAGATATAAACTTATTTTTTCCTCAGATTCTTTCTGAAACTCTTCCCTCTTAATCACATACCTGTCTGATGGCTCATTATGCAGCTCATTATGCAGGTCTTTGTCTTCTCGGGTGTGAATCCCTGCATTAGTAATGATAGTTCACGCCTTCTCGCATAGACCATTCACCATGTCTGTTTTTTAAATCATTCACAACAAATCAAGTGAAATTTTGCCATTCTTGGTGTGGTTCATAGCCTATAACACTTTAACAAAAAAAAAAAAAACATCAATCAATACAACAAGAATTAATGGGAAAGATACGTCTGGAACCCTGTAGGAAAAGGTGGATGTACACCAGGGGTGCTCAACCCCTTCCTAGAGATTTTCAGCTCCAACCTTGATCAAACATACCTGCCTGTAATTATCAAGTACTGTTCAGGTCCTACTTAAGTAGTTCAGGTGTGTTTGATAAGGGTTGGAGCTGAAATCTGCAGGAAGGTAGATCTCCAGGAACAGGGTTGAGCACCTCTGATGTATACTAATGTACTGTATAATGCAAGTTTGGGGTGAGGCTATGTGTTTGGCTAAACACTGACCGCTTTAAATTGCTCATTTCATTTTGTCATTGCTTTGGGTATAACACACATTGGCATTCATTTAACAATTTCAATGCCATAAAAGCAAAGACGAGTTGAATTTTAAGCAGGCTGAGCACCACCCTTCCTTGACAGCATGACAGTGATGTTGTCTGCAACAGTCTGTGGCTGAAAGGACCATTAACTCTCCATGATAGCACACAGCATTAAGCCATGAGAGGGCAATTACCAGAAAATGGTTGTATTTCGAAGACCATGTTGGAGTCAGTGGTGCTTTTACATTGAGCACATGTACTGTGAATCTGCTCCCATTCATCACTAGATTTATATATGTCACCAACAAGTGTGTCTTAAAGAATTTTGCGCACTTCTGCATCCAAAATAACATTTGTAACCATTGAGCCACTGAGTTTCCTCTCAGTAATATAACATTGGATTGCTGCAGTTGGCAAGTGGATGCATGTAAACTGTCCTGTTGTGCTATGGTGTAACGGAAAGAGAATGAGGGAAGATCATCGCAACTCCACCCCCACGCCCACGAACCCCTGCGGGTCAGTCCAGCTGGCCAGTGCTGGAATGACCTATGCAGAGATAGAGAGGTCATGAACCTATGAGGTGTCCATCACCCTGATGCTTGTAGTCTAAGCACAGTCTGACAACATCGCTCAATGCCGCAGTGACTCAGAGAAACGTGCTCACCAAAACATTTCACATTGATTTCACCATTAAGAGGTGTGACATATAAGAACTATTGATTCAGTGGCTTTGGGAATTAGCTCAATACCGAGATGATTGAGTTATTGAATGCACAGGATGGCTGCAGTCGTGAGGCAATCAAAGTGGTCAAGCTGTTCCGATTTAAAAAGGTTATCTCCCGAGGAAAGCAGATGGGGTTCCAGATAAATATTCATTCAGTCATTTATAGTGCTTGTGTTAAGGTTGAATGAATCCAGGATAATTCAAAATGCATGCTTGTTTAGCATGTTATTACTCTGTCTTTGTGATCAAATATGACAGAGATTACCCTTTCCAAATATACTACCAACTACTCAGACCAACAAAAGCCTGGTGCCCATAGCCCTGAACATGCTAGCTTAGTAATCACCCAGGACAGTATTTAGGTAACAAAAGGTTAGCAATCAAAACTACATAACAAAGCTTTGGCTAGCATCCGGAACACAACTACCAAAAACTCATTAACAACAACCTAGCCTCCAACCTTAACCACAACATCAGTCCTGTAAATAACCCAGAACACTCTTATCACATAGAAATACTCTATCAACCACCAGAATACCAAAGCAGCTGCAAAACAATTTCCTAGCAATCACCCTAAACACATGAAAACCTTAAAACTACCATAACACCTTAGCAATCACCCTGAACACCAACTCCAGTTCTTCCATTCTTCCATTCATTAATTCATTTTCTTTTTGGTTTAGTCCCTTTATTAATCTGGGGTCGCCACAGCAAAATGAACCGCCAACTTGTCCAGCATATCTTTTACGCAGCGAATACTCTTCTAGCTGCAACACATCACGGGGAAACATCCATACACACTCATTCAAACATTGAACACACAAACTTCACACAGAAATGCCAACTGACCCAGCCGGTGATCGAACCAGCAACCTTCTTGCTGTGAGGTGATTGTGCTACCCACTGCGCCACCATGCTGCCCTTCTATTCACCCAGAATGCATTAAATAGAATAATATATCAAGCCTGAATACACAAACAAATACTTTAGAACAACTAGAACACCTTAGCAACCACCCTGAACTTCAATGTTGATCCTGGCAATCACCTAAATCTTTTAATTATATAGCAACACTCAATAACTCCACCATCAATAGGGCACAACAACTGCATAACAATATCATGTCAACCATCAGGAACACATTGATGAACAACCAAATAACAACCAACTGAACACCGTAACAACACCCTAGCAACTACTATGATCACCAACACAAGTCCTGAAAATCACTCAGAACCCTCTAACCATATAGCAACACTCCAGAAACCACAAAAACTGCAAAATAATATATCCTATCAAGCACCCTGAATACATTAACAAAGCAGAAACAACCATCAGAACACCAAAACCACAACATAGACACAACCCTAAACACCAACATTGGTCTTGGATATCACCTAAAATAAAAAAAGCTTCCGAACACCACTGCAACATCATAGCAATACAGGGTATTGTATCAGCAACCATGCTGATAACAATGATCACACACCAATTAACCATCATATCCTATCAACCACTCTGAACACATTAACAAAGCACAAACAGACAACAGAACACCTTAACAACCATAGAAACAACCTTAAACACCAACATTGGTATTGGATATCACCTAGAACACTAAAACCTTATAGAAACACACTAGCAAGAACACTATCAGAACACTACTGCAACTTCATAGCAGTATCCTGACAGCCATCCTAATAACAACACTCAATAGTCATCAGAACATCTTAGCAACCCCTAGCAACTACCCTGAAAACCAACATCAATCCTGGAAATCACCCAGAAACCTCTAACCATATAGCAACACTCCCGAAACCACAACAACCAAAACACAATATCATGTCAACAATACTGAAAACATTAACAGAGCACAAACAACCAACACAACACCTTTACAACAGCATAGAAACAACCCTAAACACCAACATTGGTATTGGATATCACTTAGAATGCTAAAAGCTTATAGCAACACACTAGCAACTATTAGAACAACACTGCAACATCATAGTAGTATCCTGATAACCATCCTGATAACAATGATCAAACACTCAATAACCGTCAGAACATCTTAGCAACCCCCTAGCAAACATCCTGAAAATTATCATCAATCCTGGAAATTACCCAGAACTCTCTAACCATATAGCAACATTCTAGAGGCCACAGTAACTGCAAAACAATATCATGTCAACCACCCTGAACACATTAACAAAGCACAAACAACCAACAGAACACCTTAACCACCGGATTGAAACAATCCTAGACATAAACATTGGTCTTGGATATCACCTAGAATGCAACAACCTTATAGCAATTATCAGAACACCACTGCAACATCATAGCAGTATCCTGACAACCATCCAGATAACAATAATCAAACCAAAGAACCATCAAAACACCTTAGCAACACCCTAGCAACTATACTGAACTCCAACGTATTACCTGATAATAATCTGGAACACTCTAACAGCCATAAAGCAGCATACTAGCAACTGCTAGAACACCCTACACAGCACTGTCCTGGCAACCACCATGAGCACACAAATGACGACTTGGCAATCACTCAAAACACCTTTGCAAAACACTAACAACCAGCTAGAATACCTTAGGAATTGCAAAGCAATGCCTTGGCAATTGTCCAAAATGCTCTAGCATCCTACCCAGTTTTGTACAAGCTTACATATTATTCAGAAACTGTTTATAAAGCAAATATGACCTGTATGATCACTGAATAAAAATAAGCAAGAAGAAAATGTCAGGATAATTCAGCTTCCTGCTTTGGTATCATGTCTGCTATTCTACACTAGATGGCACAAATGCTTGGGCATGCCTCTCTCGATCTTGGCTAAATCAGTGCTTTAAAGATTGGCACTCTATCCGAAATGCCCAAGAGTCACATTCATTCACTGAGCAGTAGTAGTTAAAATCATATTAGACACACTCGGATCGACCACTCCAGGACAGCTCATTTCATTTGTGAATGATTTAAATCCATTCCTTTCTACATTCAACGCCAATGAATGTACCAGCAGGACAACCCAAACTAGCAACAGACAAACACTGGGGGGTTTTGTAGCTTTTTCCAGGGTTTCATGAAGTTGTCACACACTTGTGTTGATTAGAGGCACGATCTTCATTTTCACAATGAGGCAAGGAAAACATTGCTGTAACGTTAAAGAATAAAACGAGTAAATAACAATGACAGGAACAAATGTTTCTAAAACCAAGCCAATGTATCTAAAACAAGGTAATCTCCATGTAGATTAAATGACTTGACCAATTCAGAGATGATCATGTCTTCATATACGGGAATATATGAATACTCTGCACTCTGCCAGTGCTACTGAAAAAAAAAGTCTTTGTTCATGTTCAGTCATGCAACCGGCTGCAATTACCTCTGATCTTTAGTCACATGACATACAGGGTAGACTGAACAGCATTAAATAATTATTAAGCGTTACTCAAAAGCTTTAGCTGGCTCCCTTTTCCTGAAGCAAATGTGTGCTCTCGGATCCAGAACAGGGATGTATAACATATTACACCCTGAAACAAAAGACATCAGCAAACATAGAAAGGGGGGGTTCTCCACCCCAATCCCTCTGCTGCATCTAATCGATTCCACGCGGTTGTTAAGCACAGCTCTCGTTTATGGTAATTAAAGACTCCCCACTACAGGGGTAAGGTTGACGGAAAGGTCCAAGACCATCAGACTTCCTGTTTTCCAAATCGGCCCAGAGGACCCAGCTGCAGCCGGGATGAGGGAAATTAGGGATGCAAATTTCACCCCCCACACACACCATCGTAGGTTCCCAGGAGGAAAGCTAATGAATCAAGGCTAGCTGGCTAGGTTAAATGCGGCTGGGGGCACCGCAGTACACCTGCCTCCCCCTCTTTACACCCTCGTCTACTTGTGACGGGTCGCTAGGAGAAAGAGTTGAAAGCAGTCGCTACCAGCAATTCAGTCATTCCTTTTTCTGCCTATTCAGGGCTTTGCAAGTTGATTCAAGACCATGCATAGAAAAGCAGAGACACTGGGAGAATTCTAATGGTAAATGCTTTGAAAGAAAAAAGTGGCATCAGGCCGACAAACAGAAACACAACAGTAGCTTAGTTGGCATGTTACAATAATATACTGCGCAGACAAATACTGGGAGAATGGGAGCTTCTAAAGGAATAGGGGAGTCTACTGTATATTTTGCTAAAAGAGAACACAATAAAAGAATGGTTATAAAGTGTGTTGCTTTCTAATAGGAAACAATAAACCCCACATAAATAACTTGTCAAATGTTTGCAGTGGTGTATAGTCACACCTCATAATAAAGGGTAACCCAGGTATCAAGACTTGTATGGATTAATATATTGTAACAAATAATGTATCCTAATGTAATCTGAAGTAGAAACCCAATAGAAGAATTATGTTGTTTAAAATCTCCACATGTATATTGGAATATGGGGGTCACCATCAATTTGTGATATCAAATGAATACACTTAGTGAACCACAGGCACTGCCTTTTAATTTTTTTTTAACAAACCTCAAACAGTGAAATGCTGATAAGGTGTCACATTGTGCAGCTTCTTTGTTTTAATTTGCAAATAAAGGGATGTTGGTTTTCCCTACCATTGATTTTTTTCCCCACAAGGAGTAACATTATAATCTTAAATACTTCTGGACTTCCAATGAAATCTACATTGAAAAAGGCAGAGAAAAGAAATGCTGGACCATACAGTAGGTCTCAAACTCGATTCCTGGAGGGCCGCAGCTCTGCACAGTTTTGCTCCAAACTTAGTCAAACAAAGCAAATCTAACTAATCAAGGTGTTCAAGACTACTAGAGAAGCAGGTGTGAATTGGAGGTAGTTGGAGCTAAACTATGCAGAGCTATGGCCCTCCAGGAATTAGGTTTGAGACCATTGTGCTATAAACTTGCCGACACTTGTCAACATCCAACATTTGTCAACTTTTTAACATATGTTGTTGCATCGACCATAAGTGGAGAAAAAATGGATTTAGTGAGGTTTCAGTGAGTAAGCTTGAACGTTCTCCTTCAGTGACTGACAAGTGTTCATATCCTTTCATTTATCAGAGCAGGATTTGACTTGATATATGAAGCATTTAGACTCTTTGGAGAAACACTGATGGTACAACATTTGGTTTAAATGATCGCTTATATCTCTCTCCACCTTTGAGCTCTTTCACTAGCCATGGTTTGCTAAACAGTCATTAGGTATTTCTTCATTGTTTTCTCTCTTTTTATCACTAGGAAAAAAGTGAACATACATTGCTTCACTATTTAGGGTTGTTCATCTCAAAATTACAAGCAAAACTGCACAATGTGGTATTGTATCAGTATTTTGTATTCCCACTTGTGCTGCATTTACAACTGAACAGACACAAGGTTGGTAATCATTTGACAATTGAAAATAAGGGTGGAAACAATTATTCAAAATAAATATCAAACAAAGTAAATGCGTCAAGACCTTTTTTTATACCAATTTCATTAAGAGACACCATTTAAAATTTAAAACACCATTATTTTAAATGCAAGTCTTGATATCCAGGGGTCGCTTTTAGTTTTGAAACTATTATCATCATATGATGGAAGATTAATAACAATTTTAATAATCCCATAATTATAGTTGCAATACAATTGTGATTCACATAGGCTCTAGAACTTAAACTGTGATTTCATAGACTCTATTGTTTGAAAGTGTTGGGGCATGCAATTGTTCAACAGAAAGCTACTGTACACTCTCAGAAATAAAGGTACGCGAGCTGTCACTGGTGTGGTACCTTTTGAAAAGGTACACATTTGTACTTGAAGGGTCCATGTTGGTACCTCTAAAGTATTAGTACTTAAAAATTGTAACTTTTGTACTTTTAGGTACTTGTGGCGAGACTGAAGGTCTCTCCCAATAGTTTTTTTTTTAGGCAACCACTAGGGGGACCTAGTCTGACCTGCCATTCCTAAACTTCCGGGGTCAAGAAGGAAACGGAAGTTCAGGTGGAAAAAAGAAAATAAAAGAGGAGTTTTTTAGAAGGAGTTCAGTTCCGTTGGGAAGGTGGTTGAGTCGGACGGGAACCGTGGTGAAGAGGAGTTTAGTTTTTTCTCTTTTGGGTGCGTTTGTTTGGTGTGCGAATGAAGAAAAGAATTGTGCGAGGGTGAAGAGAAGAAAAGCTGTGTCGTGTAGGAAGAGTGGAGGTGGAGTGACCGAAAACATCAACAGTGATCATTGTGTGCGAGCGGTCTCCTGGATCCTCGGTGGAGACAGTGGAGAGCTGGATCCTTCCTAAAGCCACGAATGAGTTCGACTGGTGGGAAGAAGCCTTCCAAAGTAAAAACCGATCGAGGGGTGGACCTGTACCAATCTACTAGCGGTAGGGCGTTGAACTGCGGATCTGGCGGCACGAGTTCTAATCCCGCCGGGAGCAGTTTTGTGAAATTGATTTTTTTTGTTTCTCTTTTCTTTTCATTTATTGGAAAGAAAAGACTAGACTTATTTAGTACACCACCACCGTTACATACTAATATGTACCCTTGAGTTATTAATATGGACCTTTAAGGTACAAATTTGTACCTTTTCAAAAGGTGCCACCCCAGTTACAGCTCGCCTACCTTTATTTCTGAGAGTGTAGATGCACTTATAGGTGGTACAATTACACCCTCAATACTAAAACATAACAAGAGTCTCTGTTAAAAAAAAACAACTCTAGCGTTGAGGATGACCTCACACAAAGGGTCAATTAGATCAGATCACAGATCTTAATGAAAAGCAGTAAGTCATGCATGCTAACTCTAATGACCACATCTTCTGGACCTGCTCCAAGTCCTTAGACAAGAGTCTTCCAAAGAAGTGAGAACACAAGATATCATTAGAAAAAGTTTTGGTATTTGAAACAATCTGCAAAACTTTTGAGTCATTGTTGCAGAGAGTCAAACATCTAACCATATACTGTCAAAAATAAAGGTACAACAGCTATCACTGCAACAGCTATCACACAGCTATCACCTACCCCAAAAGCTCCATATTAATTCCTCAAAGCTACATATTAGTACTTGACTAGTTAGTTAGTAACTGCCATATTAGTAACTGCCAACTATTCCGGAATATGTTTTACACAGTGGATGCCCTTCCAGCTGCAACCCAGTACTGGGAAACACCCATACACTCTCATATTCTCACACACACACACACACACACACACACACACACACACACACACACACACACACACACACACACACACACACACACACACACACTCATACACTATGGCCAATTTAGTTCATCCAATTTACCTTTAGCGCATGTCTTTAGACTGTTGGGCAAACCGAAGCACCCAGAGGAAACCCACACCAACATGAGGAGAAGATGTAAACTCCACACAGAAATGCAACTGGCTCCGCCAGGACTCGAACCAGTGACCTTTTTGCTGTGAGGCCACAGTGCTAACCACTGCGCCATCATGCCACCCACTATGGACCTTTTGGGTACAAATGTATATCTTTTAAGGTACCAAGTGACAGCTTTCATACCTTTCATACTTTACCAGAGTATAGGATCAACTTAACACTTGTATAGGGCCCACACTCAACAGCACAGGCTTAAAAGACAGACAGTGTCTTCCTAATGAGTAACTGAAGCATAGCCTGTCAATAGAGAAGCTAATAGGGTGTAGACAGATGCTTACTGGAACTATCTTCAACCTTTCTGAGAGTGCTGTGAGAGCAAGCAGTGAAATGGACAAACTAAATGGATGTCAGATAGTGCTGACAGCTCTGAATTGAATTTTTGGCAGAAATGGGCCTTTTTTTAAAGGTCTTGTCTGGAAAGACTATGAAACAATGCACAACATGGAGATTGTGTTGGATTGAATGCCTTTTTCATTAAACAATGGGTAATATTCTCATATAATATTATTTTAATTTGTGGTGGTGGAGAACAGATGAGATGTAATTGGTCAATTAGGATATACCGGGTGACAGGGAACTAAATAAGGCCAAATGAATCCCAAAGGGATGCTAATGGAGTTTAATGGTCCAGAATTATGCCAGAGAAACATTTTGCCAGTACTGACAAACTGACTGATTTTATATTCAAATTACATCTAATACTCCTAAATGACTTTGACTTATTAACCTGTTTCAGGAGAAAGGAATAATTTACCACTTCTCCATCACAAGCATGTATCATTTCCAGTTTAGCCTAAAAGGTGTCTGTGTTTTTCAGCTCTGTTCCTCTATTCCAGTCAGAGTGCTTGGAGACAAAGCGGTGACCTCAACAACATGAAAACAGGAAGACACGCACATAAGCAAGCATGCTGCATCTGCTGAAAGAAGGGACTGTTAAATAACAATAGAGTGTCCTGCAGACTCTTTGGCTAAATAGTAGAACGTACACCAAGGGAAATGAGAAGACGCACTGGAATATCCGCAGAAAGTCACAATAATATCCTTAGGGAATCCTTGGAGAAAGAAAACTGTGATGCTCTGGTGTGATCATGCCGTTGTTGTTTCCAGAAAGTATTATAAGACTTCCTTATCTTGCATCACTCATGTTGCAATCCCATGACACTTCTGAGAAGAAAACCATTTGCAAAATCATGCGAGAGGCCGTACTGAATCAGAACAGCTGAGAAATCCAAATGAAACAGTCGAGAATGGAACAGACCTACTGCCATGACAAATCTGATTTGAGGTTCAGAGATATTCAGCCAAGTAAGAAAAGCAATGAAAAAGATTTCACATAACACAAAGGCTGGGAAAAGTTTAGACAGATTTGAACACAATAAAGCTAAGCTCAAAACTGCATCCACCCTACTGGGTATATTGGGTCCCTAAACAAGATAATGTCTTTTTTATTGTCTCCCTGGAAAGGATGTCTTCCTATTCATGAATGCCTCTGTCAGGGGGAAGGGGAAACACCCATTTTAACTGTATTTTAAGTTGGATAGCTCTCGGAAGACTGCAGTACTTATTATTATGTCTTTTCTGGACAATATAAGATTTAAAAAGGTCATTCTCGAAGGTCTGTCATGGGTTTAATGCAAGTCAAGTTCAAGAAACCCTATCAACTTTGCCCCAGATTCAATTACACAGATTAAAAATATATATTTTTAGAAGTTAAACAAAGTGGGAAGTAAAACAACATTCTGAAATTTTACACACATGTTTTTCTATGGCAAAGCACTTCTTAATCACTTGCATTGAAGTATTGAAGTAGAGACTTGCTCTATGTACTTCCATTTTAAAATGGAAATGCATCGTTATGGTAAGCATCATTGTTCCACAAATGGTGTTGATTGTGTTTACTTTCTATTGAACTCAACATAATCTTTTAATGCATTTATTTCCAAGTGCCATTTATCCATGATAATGAATACTTCTTTCAGTTCTGTGCAAGGAATAAAAGTGACCTCAATATTTGTCCTATATCCCCCTAGGAAAAGCTTGCACACTACTCACAACTGACCAGAAGCAGTCAAGTTTGGTGAGGAATCCCGACATACCCAGGGGGAGGGAAGTATAAACTGGGAGCAATGCCCAGACAACTGGTGCAGAGAAACCTCCAAGCCTCTCCACCCAGCTGTTGTCATGTCCAATCACTGAATCTTTGACTAGCAGAGACTTGGCCAATAAAGACAGTCGTAAAAAGAGGTCCATGTGGAGCGTTATGTTTTCTTGCCAAAGATTGAGCGCAAGTGTTGCTCAACGTCTTCTGAAGCTGAAGGAGGCCAGAGGTGGCGCAATGCTGTGTGACAAACAAAAACATCATAACTCTGAAATGACCTCAGGCCAGAGTGATCACACCATGGAGGGTCACAGAGACCAGCTGTGGAGCTGGAGACCATGTGTGGAGGAACACGAGATCAACCGCTTCTTTCCGCTTTGGGGTGAAATGTTTGCTTTTAACAAGGGCTCTCCAGTCTACATCTCAAAGCAAAGATGAGATCTGGCAGGTCTAAAATATAGAGAGCTGCAGCCATGATGTCAAAACAAAGAGGACTAATTTACTTTTGGATTTATTGTCTCTTTTTTTAAACTCGGCATGAAATCAAAATGTACTCTTCTTATTTTTACAGCTATATAGCAGTGGTTGTTATAAACAATGAAAAATGTAAACAATAAAAATATAAACATTATTTTGTAAATACGACTTTTGCCCTTATAATCTTTAATCGAATACTGCAACTTTCCCTTCCCCCTCGAAAGGACTTTTCTTCCTGTCTGGTCATAGTTGCTGCCTAACAAATTGAATACTATGCATCCTTATTAAGATTCGAACATAGAATTAGTATGTCCCAAACCATAGTATGTTAAAAATAGTAGGCCAAAAGTTCCCGGATGGTCTACCACAGGGGTATCCAAACTCGATCCTGGAGGGCCGGTGTCCTGGAGAGTTTAGCTCCAACCCTAATCAAACACACCTGAACCAGCTAATCAAGCTCTTACTAGATATCCTTGCTGAAAAAAACAGCTTAAATCAGTCTAAGCTGGCTGGCTGGTTTTAGCTGGTCGACCAACCTGGTTTTAGAGGGGTTTTGGCTATTTCCAGGCTGGTTTCCAGCCATTTCCAGCCTGGTCTTAGCTGGTCAGGCTGGAAAATGACCAGCTAAAACCAGCTTGACCAGCCTGGTTTAAGCTGGACATAGCTGGGTTTGGCTGGTCAAGCTGGTTTTAGCTGGTCAACTCCCAGCCTGACCAGCTAAGACCAGGCTGGAAACGGCTGGAAACCAGCCTGGAAATGGCCAAAACCCCTCTAAAACCAGGCTGGTCGACCAGCTAAAACCAGCCAACCAGCTTAGGCTGGTTTGAGCTGGATTTTTCAGCAGGGATACTAAACTTCCTGGCAGGTGTGTTGAAGCAAGTTGGAGCTAAACTCAGCAGGACACCAGCCCTCCAGGACTGAGTTTGGACACCCCTGGTCTACTATTTCCGGTAAAAAAATCAAAGTGTAGAACAGTCCATAACTGCTAATACTGCCCACAATACTTTGTGCGTTGGACGTGAATTTGATTAGAACTACAAAGTCAAATAAAAACTGTGAATAAATTACAAAAATGGTGGACACGCAAGACCAACCGTCAAGTAGAGAGGCTTAGGTAAAGTTCCTTGAATGACTATTAATTAATATCCAGCCAACTGCAAAATAGTTAAATCGCATTTTCCATGTTATATTTCATCTGCAATAACAATGTGAGCTTATATCAAGATATGTTTGGACAATAACTTCTGAATGTATAATTACCCAAAGATCTGAGGAGATTTCTCTGCATGAAAAACTTGTGAATGGCAGATTATCCTGCTGCTGCTTCTCCAATAAGGTAGGAAATTAAATATGAAAGAAATGTGGATAATATGTTGAGATGATTGACAGGGGGCTTAACTAAGCAACATAACAAGGGGCATCTGTTAAGGAGAAAGTAGTATGTCCCAAAGCTTGCATACTCTTCTGTTACACACTCAAAAGTATATACTTTTCCTTTACAAAAAAAGTACGTACATTTAGGGCGAAGTATAAGTATGCGAATTGGGATGCAGCAATTGAATGCATTAAGGGCGGGGTTATCAGTCAGTTAGGGTGGGGGTATCAGTCATTTAGGCAGGAGCTATCAGTGTATGTATCATTTAAACAAATAACTCTGTCAGAAAAATTTGCTCCTCATTCTCATCTTCATTGGGCATCTGAAAACATTCTGCACTAGAGGTGCCGACAGTGATTCCGATGGACAGTTATCCTTCACAACTGAGGACAAACTGGCATTCAAGTCTACCTCAATTGTGTTACCAACACCCATCGTCCAACGATCAAATCATTTCCCAAAGGATGAAATCATGCACCGCCCTACATTTTTTTTCTCATTTCAGAAACCATTTCAATCAGATGTATGTTATAATAGGGGGAAAAGGCACAAAATTAACTTCCGTTTCATGCTGACTTCAAACAAATAGCAATCTATGGTCTATGGCTAACAAAGATTAAGAAGTTTTGACTGTTACATCGTCACCCATTTGAAGATGTTTTTTTATCGACAACACTCGTGCAAAACTGAAACTTGTTTAGGTATAATCAAACAATTTTTGCAAAATATAAAGTTTGATGCTCCAGGTGCATTTTGTTGCATGTGCAGTCCACTGTAGGACGACATCTATGTTTTTGCGAACTGAAATACGTTGCTTAGTGTACATTTTGCTGTACATTTCAGATACACGTCCTTCTTGTACAAGGCAGAGCTTGTCGTACACTGACCTAAACCAGTGTTTTCCAACCACGTTCCTGGAGGACCACCAGCGCTGGACATTTTACATGTCTCCTTAATCAAACACACCTGATTCAGATCCTCTGCTCAATAGCAGACACTGAAAGAGCTGTGATGGGTGTAATAGACAAAGGAGATATCCAAAATATGCAGTGGTTGTGGGCCTCCAGGAACGTGGTTGAGAAACACTGACCTACACCCTTGCCTAAGTACTACCAATAGTGTTTTTAAAAGCAAACTGAAGAGATAAGTGCACTGCGACCACATAGTTTTACCTTGAGTGTGTCTTGATTGTGGAACCCTGCTTTACTCAAACCCAAGCCGATCTGCAGCACCTCAATTTTCATTTTTAAGTAAACAATCCCTCATTAAATTGAAGATTTAAGAAAAAAAACATATTGGGTCCTTAAATCAATGGTGACTCAAACCTGCGATTGAGAGATTTGGTTAAATCTAGACAAAGCTTCTGGCACTGAAAAAAATGTTTTAATACAAGACTGTTACACTCTTAAAAATGATGTGTTAAAATATTCACACAAAATATGTATTAAACAGTTTGTAACACATTTTGTGTTACTACAGACACATTAGGTGTAAATATTGTGCTTAGCTGTTTACAAAATGACTGTGTTAAACCAAAATCTTTTCTATAGTGTTTGGTTAAACACATTTAAGCAGTACACATTCATTCATTCATTCATTTTCTTTTCGGCTTAGTCCCTTTTATTAATCCGGGGTCGCAACAATGGAATGAACCGCCAACTTATGCAGCACGTTTTTACGCAGTGGATGCACTTCCATCTCTGGGAAACATCCACACACACTCATCTACACTCATACACTATGGACAATTTAGCTTACCCAGTTCACCTACAGTATACCGCATGTCTTTGGACTGTGGGGGAAACCGAAGCACCCGGAGGAAACCCACGCAAATGCAGGGAGAACATGCAAACTCCACACAGAAATGCCAACTGACCCAGCCGAGGCTCGAACCAGCGACCTTCTTGCTGTGAGGTGACAGCACTACCTACTGCGCCACTGCATCGCCAGCAGTACACATATTGGAATAAAATGCACATTTATTTTACCTGTAGTCAAAGGGCGATTTCTACTACTAATGTATTTACGTAGTTTATTTATCATGGTCGCTAAAACAAATAAGTATTTGAGAACACCTGGGTGAAAATTATGGATTGCGCATGGGATCCCAGCCAGCAAAATTCATGTGGCTCAAATCCGGCCCACACCATACACTTACATCCAGCCCACATACCGCAAGGAATGATGCCACTTGGGCAGTCCGCTCCTGTTTGCCAGATCTTGGCCACAATTAAGCCATAGCTATATCACATATCAGCCAGAATTCAACCAAATGAACCAGAACTGACCCTAATCTGGGCCACAGTTTGCTTTTATTCTGGCCCAGATCTGGCCCACACCTTACACTAGCTGGGTGTGGCAAAGTACAAAAATCCCAGCATGCACTGCAGTATGAATACATTCTATAGCTTATTGATGCTACAGTTTTCATTATTTGCTTTTGATTCTGCGGTTTATGTTGACGTTGTTGATTTTGTCACTTTTAGTATCCTGTTTGTGATGTTTGTGAGTTTTGTTCATTTTGTTAATTGTCACCGTTGTTGAGGTTCATACGCTGATTATTGATGTCTCTGTGAACAGAAGTTGAACTATAGAATTTTTTTTTAGCTTATAAACCTTCATAATTCTGTGGCATGTGCAAACATGTTATTACGATTTTAATAAAGGATTAAACATTGGTTAACATCAGTGAATTATATTGTTTCGTCACAGGTTGTGCCTCACTTAATTTTAAAGTTTTTTTTTACTTGGCTTGTTTGCTGTAATGGATAAACTTTTCAAGCAAAGTTCTTAAAAATTACGGCAGTCTAAAAGAAAAATTATATTAGGAGGTTCAGGGCTATGAGCCCAACTAAAACAAACACTTTCTCCATGTAGGTGACTTTAGTCTATGTGGTTCACATATGTTTTAAGATAACTGGGCCACTACAGGCTCACAGCCACATTAGCCAAAGCTTACTCTTCCGAATATTTACCAAAAGTGGCCCACATACGTTTTAGGATAACTGGGCCAACTTGCCATATCTTCTCTGGGCCACTTTAGGCTCACAGCCACATTAGCCAGAGCTTACTGTGCCAAATATTGCCAAAAGTGGCCCACATATGTTTTAAAATAACTGGGCCACATTTTCCATATTTTCTCTGGCCCATATTAGGCTCACAGCTGCAATAGCCAGAGTTTTCTGTGCCAAATATTTGCCAAAAGTGGCCCACATATGTCTTAAGATAACTGGGCCACATTTGCACTTACATGTGTGAGCCACTTTAGGTTTAGACCCGGATTGCCCTTAAATGACTGTGCCACATTTTTGTCAACTGTGGCCCACATTTGTCCTTCATCATTTGGGCCAAATTTACCATTTTCTACATGGGCCACATTAGACTCACATTCAGATTACATTTAGCCATAAGTGCCAAAACTTTGCCTTAAATGGCCCATATATGAATTTGAATCTTTGGCCCATTTTGCCATTGTACAGGTGGGTCACTTCAGGCTCACATTCATTTTGTCTGGGCTGAAGAAAGACCACCAGTGCCGCATAACTGCCTAAAGTGGCCCACATTCGTATTGGTATGTATGTGCTGTGAACGTGCGAGCGCAATGTGCATGTGCATTAATGTTCTTTTTCAACGCCCACTCCCACAGCGCTGTCAGAAATGCAGCTCTCTGTCTCAGGTGAGTGCAATTAATTAAAATTAATCTACGATAGTAAATATTTCTTCCGCCTTGCTTAAGAATGTTTTATGTTCGTTTTTTTACTATATTGTCTGTGTTTCATACTCCAAATACACGGGTGAGCTGTTAACTTTGTCGCAAGTTAACCCATTTGTCGCGGTTTTTGTAAACTTGTGTTGGCAGAATTGTTAACAACACGTATTAAACGAAAGACTTGGCTTAGATTTGTTTTGATTTTGGTAGGGAAATTACCATCACTTTACAACTAACATTAACGTGTTAACATTATGGAATGTTGTGTATTCAACAGCGCTAACGTAAAGCCTCCGCATCTCTGACACTCGGACACATTCTATAATGTTACGTAATGTTATTTAATTGTAGACGCTCTTTGACAGAAATTTGTATAACAGCCCCAAGGCGTAACGTTAGCTGGGTGCTGCGAACAGACAACAAATGGCGCCGCGGTGTAAGCAAATTCATAAAAAAAAAAAAAACGTCTAAATATGAAAACCTTTATTGTAATTAACCTTGCGCACCATTTTGTGCTAACGTTACCCGACTAGTCACATACTATTCAAAATATACTTTGTATTGTTGTACACAGTTACATGCATTTGTTTTTTCCCATTGTGCTGCGTATACACTTTATGGATTTCTTTCTCTTTTATTTAGATGATGGAAGTCGAGGAACAAATTACATTTCTCCAACACTTTTATACCGAGTTCTTGCAACTGCTCATAGACAGAAAGGAAACATGGAGAAAACTATTCACAGTTGGCAGTGTTGGAGAACTGATAACCAAACCCGAGCATTCTCAACAACCATATCATGATCAAATACTGTACTGAAAATTCACACAGATTTTCAAGAATTCATTGATACTGATGTAAATGTAGGAGTGCTGGAGCATGACAAATTTTAAATATATTATTTATATATATATATATATATATATATATATATATATATATATATATATATATATATATATATATATATATATATATATATATATATATATATATATATATATATGTGTGTGTGTGTGTGTGTGTGTGTGTGTGTGTGTGTGTGTGTGTGTGTGCATTCATTATAAATAATGTCTTTCACTTTTTATATTACTAGAGATGTTTTCAACACATTTGTTTTAGAGTGTGGTCAACAGATGTCAGGCAAATCGTTGCTATCTAAAATATGCTTCAATCAACAGATACCCAATATACAGTATAATTGATATTAATATGCATTTTGGTCAGTTTGTTCAAAAAGGGATGATTGTAAATATTGTGTCATTAACATTTTTAGAGCCTGTCCACTTTCAACCACAGTTGTGATCAAATATGTCCAAACAGCCACCAACTGATTGAACAAGGATGTGTTGTGAAAATAAGGTATTCACACTTTGAACGTATGAATGCATGTTAATACTAGGTGGAAATGAAAATGTGTCTTAACTGGCGACTTGAGATCATACGCCTGGAAATGGATGCCAGGTGGAGAAGGTGCATTTGGGGCAAGGAAGGTCTGCATCCTGTGCCTGTCTGAGCACTTGCATGCCATTTTACTCATTGTTAATGGTGAATCAGAAGGCATTAGGGTGCTTGTCTTTATAATGGCTTGTTTAAAGTTACTTTGACAGCTGTGTATTTATTGCTGGTTACAAACAACACATCTGTGACAAAGGCCAACAAACTCATCCTCTCAGTATGTAAGTGTTTACTGTGGTCCGCCAGAGTTTTTATAGGATGTGAGTACTCATAATGAGGATTCACACATGACTTGCTCTGCTGAGCTTCTACGTTGTTTAGTTACTAAACTGGCAAGTTTTTTTTATGGGCCATTCACAGTGTTCAGGTGAAATAAAATCTCACTGAAAATGGAAATATGAAGCTATATTGAAATGACTGACATACAGAAAAAAAAGTAGAGCATATGGTTTATGTTTTAAAGCTTATGCCATTTTAAAAGAATACTTCACCCCCCCCCCCCCAAAAAAAAAAAAAAAAAAAACTAATTTACATCACTCACCATTTACTCATTCTCAAATGAATACAAATCTTAATGTATTTTTTCTGTTTAACACAAAAGAAAGGTTTTTGATTAATGTTTTAATCATTTGAATACTTGAGTTGTTAATAAATTAAAACCAGTAGTCATTGATCATTTTCAGTCCTGTGACCTTTGTGGAGACCAAACAATTGGCAGTTAAATGGGCAATAACGAGAGATTTCCAGCTACAAATATTGAGATGAACACAAAGTGGAACCCACTATTGTATTTCAGCCATTTAAAACCACCAGACCCCTGCCAAAGATCTAATCTGGCTATTTTTACATCTGTCTTGTGGAGAATCACTCAGTGATTCAGTTATTGGTGACTGCTGCATAGAGAATGATTGATCATCATTTCAAATTTGGTGTTTTTTTGTTTTTTTGCTTAGATTAACAATTGAATGAACGGAACATTTATTTGTTTACATCTGCATATGCATTGACTTTGGACTTTAATTTATACTTTAACTGCACTTAATTGCAAATTAAAATAATTTATAAAATACCAACAGGTACTTTAGATTAGGATGGGTGCCATGCAGCCATTTAGCACAAATTCACAGTTTCTTTATTTTCTTTCTCTGAAGGAATTCTGTAGATGCAAGTCTCCTAATTGGTTAGTATATAGCCTACTTTTGTGCAACTATCTGGCATTTTGGATAAAACAGAAACCACTCACTTGTGATTTGGTGTGCATCAGGATATACAATTTTTTGCCTGCCATGATGGGATTTGCCATTGACATTCATAGCAGGGATACAATTCCATTAAAGTGAATCCCGGGTAAACAACTGATTCAAATGATCTGTTCAGAGTGAATCTTTAATCAACAGCTCATTTATTCAAATGATCTGTTCAGAGTGAGTCTCCACTAAACTACACTATGATTCAAATGTAACAATAATCAGGGATGGGCAGTATTTATGACACAAGTATTTCAAATACGTATTTCAAATACAAAATAGTATTTTGTAATTTGTATTTGACAGGGTTGGTGAAAATGGCTTAATAGTTTGTAGTAAAATACTTTATGTCTTGTATTTTTGTATTTTTAAAATGCTATAAAATACTTTGTAAGAAGTCTACACGATGACATCAAATGTGGCCTCTGATTGGTGCTTTTTCAGTTATTTGCCTAGACTTGAGATTAGAACAGAAAATGTATTTATATTGGAGAAGGTGGTCAATGTTTGGAGTATGAAAGGAAATTATGCATCATATCATGGCAATACCTACAATACAGTACTTCACTGGCTATTTAAATTTCCAGTGGTATAGTTAATGAAGAGCAAAGATGTCTGCCTAAAGATGTCAAAGTGGGAGAATATATGAAACACTTACATTTAATAATACAGAAATTCACAGACTAGTCAAAAACACCTGACTTGGGTTATACGGCATCAGCAGGATATATATGAAGAGTTTATGTGCAAAAATGTATAACTCATTTTCTAGTAATTTTGAGATATCATGTTTTTATGTTGTGCATTGAAGAAATGATGTGAACATTACATATGTAAATGGAGTTTTTTTAGTTTTGCAGAAATCATATACATCGAGTATGCCTATTGAAGAGATAGATTGTAAATAAAATGAATCATGAAAAATTATGTGAAAAACAAAAATCTTTTAAAAATTAAACACTTTATATATCACTCTTTTAAAATATAAGAATGCTAAGAGGTTGAATAATCATTATACAGAGATTACATCAGTTTTACTGGCCACGCAATGGGTGGAAACATAATCAACAGGTATTATTCTATGTTCTAAATCATTATCTGCATTGAACAGAGATTTCTGTATGCAATTTGTACAAAAATACTAAATGAATAAACAAGAAACAAGTTTAAAAAAATGTATAGATATCATGTAGAGTAGGAGTAGAGGTGAGTGAGGTGGCAGAAAATCTGCTAAAACTTGCTCAGAGAAAAGTTGTTGCCATCAAATGTTGTTTACTTCATGTTTAACAGTGAAGGGGTTGATCAAATATGGACGGTTTGCAAAGAAAGTTCATGCTAACTTGTAAACGTATTTTGTAGTATTTTCAAAATACAAAATACTGTAGTTTATTTTGATACATTTGTGGTTGCTGTATTTTGTAGTTTATTTGATACATTTGTGGTTGCTGTATTTTGTAGTTTATTTGATACATTTGTGGCTGCTGTATTTTGTAGTTTATTTTGATACATTTGTGGTTGCTGTATTTTGTAGTTTATTTGATACATTTGTGGTTGCTGTATTTTGTAGTTTATTTGATACATTTGTGGTTGCTGTATTTTGTAGTTTATTTTGATACATTTGTGGCTGCTGTATTTTGTAGTTTATTTTGATATACCTAAAAAAGGAAGTATTTGGTATTTTATTTTAAAACACATTCCAACGTATTTCTGCCCATTCCTGGCCATAATGGCAGCTTTTAAGTTACAAATATTTGGATCACATGTCATCAGAATAAAAAAAGTTCCACAAAGTGGAACTGTATTTCAGTCATTAAAAAGCATCAGGTCCCTGCCAGAGCTCCAATCTGGCTATGTTTACATCTGTCTTGTGGAGCGTAAATGTCAGCATTTACATTTGGTGTAGATTAATTAGATAAATATTTAAATGAACAGAACATTTATTTGTTTGCTTCTGCATACATGTTGACTTTCATACCTGTCAACCCACTCTTTTTAGCTGGGATTCTGCCATATTTTACCATTCTATCATCCTGTTTAAGTATTTTCCTGTGTTTCTCCCATAAAAGTGAAGTAGCATCAAAGAGCTGATCTCAAATGTAATATAACTGCAAAAGCTGTTCAAGAAAATTATTATTTTGCTTTATTTCGGCTTGAGAGCACATTGAAATTCACTTCATTTCCATTATGCGTCGCCCTTCCTTTGCAACCTCTGTTCTAACCTCTGTTGCCATAGTGATAAAAACTCTGTTCCCAGATCAGCTTCTGTACACTGGATTTGAAAAGGAGTGAATGTGGACACTTTTGAATTTGGGTGTATTTGTAAACAGACGAATACAATTATTAATATGTAAACATGTCCGTCCTGGCATGTTTTATTTTAAACACAAATAGTTTTGTCTTAAATGAGCACAGTTATGAACAGTTACGAAAGTAATCGAAAGCTTTCATTATAGATCTGTGGATTCTTAAAGTGACACCTCTGTTATTAAACAAAACAGTGTATTAAAATGAGAGATTCGCTGCTCTTCACTAAATAGCTATAGTAACTTTAATCAATATTTAAATACAGTGAATAAAGGTGAACAAGATTTTATGCCTGATTTAATTTCTGTACAGGTCATTGATTTTAATAGGCTTTTATTTGATTTTCAATATGTTCTAATGTTTGTTATGTATTCTGTGAAGCTAATTTCCCCCAAATATTTGTAACAGTATCAACTAGAGATGGGGTATGACATATTTTGACATCCCAATGTTGACAGGTATGGTTGACTTAGAATTTGTATTTAAACTTGAACTGCACTTTAATGCAAATTAGGATAATTTCAGCCTGATCTCACGAGGAAACGTAAGTATTTTACGTTTTGTCAGTTTAGTGGCTAATTCGTACGAATTCGTACGAGTTCAGTCGTATGAAAATGTACGAATTTATAAAGAAGGCGTGGCTCCCAACCCCACCCCTAACCCCAACCGTCATTGGGTGATGGGCAAATCGTACTAATTTGTACAAATTAGATCGTACGAATTCATACGAATTAGCCACTAATCAAAAAGTTACGAATTGGCCGTGAGATAGCGTTGGATAATTTATAACAATATTGACAGGTACTTTAAATTGAGATGGGTAAACAATGACACACATTTTCTTTATTTTTCTTTTCTGAAGGAATTCTGTAGGTGCAAGTCTCCTCATTGGTTAGTATATACTATTGCGCAACTATCTGGCATTTTGGATAAAAAAATTAAATAAATCGCTGACTTGTGATTTGGTGGACATCAGGATATAGCATTGTTTTGCCTGCCATGGGTGTTTGCCATTGACATGCATAGTAGAGATACAATTCTATTAAATTCAATGGCAAATGGTTTTTAAAATGGGCGATACGGTGACTCAGTGGTTAGCACTGTCGCCTCACAGTAAAAAGGTCACTGGTTCGAGTCCCGGCTGGGTGAGTTGACATTTCTCTGTAGAGTCTGCATGATTTCCCAGTGTTTGCGTATGTTTCCTCCAGGTGCTCCGGTTTCCCTCACAGTCCAAAGACATTTTGACATCAGGTGAATTGAATAAACTAAATTGGCCATGTAAAACATTTGCTGGATAAGTTGGTGGTTCATTCAGCTGTGGTGACCTATGATAAACAAAGGGACTTAGCTGAAGGAAAATAAATGAGTAAATGGTTTCCAAAATAGTTCTAAACATTGTGTTTAACAGAAGAAAGAAACTCAAACAGGTTTGAAACAAATGAGTAAATGATCACAGAGTTGTCATTTCATGGATGAACTATCCCTTTAAATGATTTAGCAACAGTGGGATTAAGCACACAAATATTAAATTAAGATTCATTGCCTGTGATTAGTACTTGTGATCCAAGAGAAATGAGCTTTATTAACTAATAGTGACTGCTCTGTAAAAAAGTTGATTTCTTCCACTTTATTCACACAGGCCAACCCAAGATATGTCTGCATGTTAAACCAAGAAAAGCTTACACAATCATTTCCCCACGAGTGTTTTAAGCAGCCAACATCTAGGATATATGACAGGAAAACAGAATGGTGTTTATGTGGTGTTTTCTAACGACTGAAAAAAAGCTGTAACGGCAGAGGCCTTCTCAACCACGAAACAATTAAGGCCTTCAAAAAACACCACTGTGCCTCTGCTGCGCAATAAACCACCACTTGACTTGAAAAATAACTTGATATTTGAGTGAGACCCACAAAACTGCTCCGCTTAAAAACACATAAAACAAGCTATATAAGTGCATCCATCCAAAAGCTGACTATTTGACATGGAAATGTACTGGAAACTTTGCTCTTTTGAGAGTTATTTTATAATGTACATACATATAGGGCTGATTGCAGCTTAAGTTTGTGGATGGATAAATCTAATTCTACACTGAAAAGGCTAAACTATGCTAATGCTAAAATTTGTAATTTGTAATGTTCCAGCAAAGAAACCACACATAAGTTTACTTTGTCAGAGTATATTCAATTTAGGAAACTTGTACTTTTGCTGCTCTACATTTCAAAACAAAATATTGTACTTTTTACTCCACTACTGTCAGGGTTCTGCCGCTCTGGTCTTGTAAATTCTTGTTTTGGTGGCAGAGTCCAGACACTAGCTCTGTCTTGTCCTGTATGTAATTGTGTCTCTGTATGCTCGCCGTTGTGAGTGTCCCGCTTGATGCAGTCGCGTGGGGTCTGCGCGTGTATGGGACGCGCGCGCTCTTGTACTCGTGTTTGTGTCTTCTTCTGTCGGCATCGCGCTGTTTCATTCTCAGCGTCTCAGTCTGGTTTGTTTTGGTTTCGGTTGGCGCTGAGATGAAACATGCTTATGTGTGAGCGCACGGTAAGGTGTTTTAATTTATCGTGTGCTTGTGTCTTGCGTCTATGTGTCTGTTGTCCAAGCACGTGGCTCTGTGTTTACATTGTGGCCGCGTGCTTCAGTCTTTTCCGTTTATTGTGAATGTGCGGTTAATGAGTTCTCTCATTGGCTGCATGTTCTTGTCCCGTTTTATGTGAGCACATGGCTTGTGTTGTCTCTTTGTGTCATGTGCTCTTCCGTCTATTGTCTAGTCCAGCCCTCCTTGTTAACCCATTATTAGTTTATTAGGTTCACCTGTTTGTGTGTTAATTTACTTCTGCTTATATTTTCCTCATGTCTGCTGTCCTGTGCCAGTTCGTCATCATCGTTTCTCTCCGTGTCCCATCGTACATTGTATGTTGCCTTGTCCTGAGTGTTCCAGTCTTGAGTGTTCCAGTCCTGATCCCTGCCAGCCTGCCCATCCTAGTTTGTTTTGATTGTTTATTTGTTTTATTAATGTTTTCCCCCTCAGGGTTGTGTATTTTGCCTTTTATTTTATTTTATTGTAAATAAATAACCAATCACTCTGCACTTGGGTCCTCGCTCCTTTTCCCCCAAACACTGATCGTGACAACTACATGATTCCCAAATGAAGCTGAGTAAAAAACAATTTTGAAGTGGAGAAATTGGAATGGAGAGATTAGATTATTGCATTTAATTCGTGAACAAGGTGAGTTTTATAAGTTCAATCAGTTCACAAATTCAGCGAACAATTAAAGGTGCAGCATGTAAGTTTGACACCCAGTGGTTGAACTAGGTTTTGCACACCTGGATCAAAACAAATGCAAGCGCAGTTTGCCATATTGACGACCAACAGGGGTGAGTCTCAAGCCTAAAGGCTGATTTAAATCGTGTTCTAAATAAACGCGATAGAAGGAATATTTTCCATATTGAAAGGAGTTTTGGGTAACACTTTATAATAACTACACACTATGAATCATTTACTAAGCATTAGCATCTATTGAATTCTTTATCTGTTAATCATTAACTCTACATTAATAAACGTTAGTAAGCAGTTTATAACTGCAGCTACAAATGCTGTATTCTTGACTTGCAACCACATTTATAATGTGCTTAATAATTGTACTTTCATACTTTGTTAATGATTTATTTTTCATCATTAAATTAAGTATTGCATTATGAACAAACCAGTTGTATTTAAGAGTAGTCCATGGTTTTTAAGATAATTCAGAATGAGTTAGTAAATGATTAATAAACTATTGAAATCAACGTTTATATATCTTATTATTCAGGCATATAGCAATAGTTAATTTGTATGTTAATAAATGCTTTATTAACTCAACTTCATGTAGTTTTGTGACTCAATCTAAAGTAAGGACTATTTATGCTTTATAAATCCCTTATAAATGACAATTAAAGGCTCAGTATCAAATGAACAAAAAATGCAATCTTATCTAAAAAGTAAAAATGACTGTAAAGTTTAAACATTGCTGAATAAGAGGAGTGTCAAAATACGACATCAAATTGGATAAAACAACAACAATATAATAATTTAACAATATAATAAGATGCAATGTTTAAACTGTACAGTGATTTTATTTTAGACAAGGTTGCAAAGAATATTTTTTTATTTGAAATACAGCTTTATTTGTGTATCTTCAAATGAATAGAAATGAATAATGGGTAACACTTTATAATAACTACACACTATGAACCATTTACTAAGCATTAGCATCTAGTGAATTCATTATTTGTTAAGCATTAACTCTACATTAATAAGTGTTAGTAAGCAGTTTATAACTGCAGCTACAAATGCTGTATTCTTGACTTACAACCACATTTATAATGTGCTTAATTTATGTACTTTCATACTTTACTAATGATTTATTTTTCTTTACTAAATTAAGTATTGCATTATTTACAAACCAGTTGTATTTATGAGTAGTTGGAGATTTTTAAGATTATTCAGAACGAGTTAGTAAATGATTAATAAACTATTGAAATCAACGTTTATATATCTTATTATTCAGGCATATAGTAATGGTTACTATATATGTTAATAAATAATTTATTAACTCAACTTTATCCAGTTTTGTGACCTAATCTAAAGTGAGGACTATTTATGCTTTATAAATCCCTTATAAATGACATATAAAGGCTCAGTATCAAATGAACAATAATCTTTACAATCTTATCTAACAAGTAAAATTACCGTAAAGTTTAAACATTGCTGAATAACGGGAGTGTCAAAATACACCAAAATTGGATAAAAAACAACAATATAATAATTTAACAATATAATAGGATGCAATGTTTAAACTGTACAGTAATTTTATTTTAGATACGCTTGCAAAGATTTATTTTTCATTTGATACGGTGTGATTTGTGTATCTTTAAACGAATAGGATGGAATAATGTCGTTTATGTTCTTTTTTCCTGTTTAGAATTTAACTGAGCCTTTAATTGTCATTTATAAGGGATTTATAAAGCATAAATAGTCCTCACTTTAGATTAGGTCACACAACTGGATGAAGTTGAGTTAATAAACCATTTATTAACATATAAATTAACTATTACTATATGGCTGAATAATAAGAATTAAAAATGTAAATTTTAATAGTTTATTAATCATTTACTAACTCATTCTGACTGATCTTAAAAAACAACTAACTATGCTTAAATAAATGGTTTGTAAATAATGCAGTACTTAATTTAGTAATGAAAAATAAATCATTAGTAAAGTATGAAAGTACAGCTATTAAGCACATTATAAATGTGGTTGTAAGTCAAGAATACAGCATTTGTAGCTGCAGTTATAAACTGCTTACTAACGTTTATTAATGTAGAGTTAATGCTTAACAGATAATGAATTCACTATTTGCTAATGCTTAGTAAATGGTTCATAGTGTGTAGTTATTATAAAGTGTTACAGAATAAGGTAGTTTATGTTCTTTTTTCCTGTTTAGAATTTAACTGAGCCTTTAATTGTCATTTATAAGGGATTTTTAAAGCATAAATAGTCCTCACTTTAGATTAGGTCACAAAACTGCATGAAGTTGAGTTAATAAAGCATTTATTAACATACAAATTAACTATTAGTATATGCCTGAATAATAAGATTTAAAAATGTTAATTTTAATAGTTTATTAATAATTTACTAACTCATTCTAAATGATCTTTAAAAAAACACCAACTATGCTTAAATAACTGGTTTGTACATAACGCAATTCTTAATTTAGTAATGAAAAATAAATCATTAACAAAGTATGAAAGTACATAAATTAAGCACGTTATAAATGTCGTTGTAAGTCAATAATAGAGCATTTATAGCTGCAGTTATAAACTGCTTACTAACGTCTGTTAATGTAGAGTTAATGCTTAACAGATAATGAATTCCCTATATGCTAATGATTAATAAATGGTTCATAGTGTGTAGTTATTATAAAGTGTTACAGAGTTTTGTTCTAACCAACACCTTGAATTGATATATTAGAAACAGCTTCTATTTCTTGCAGCTGAACAACAGAAAGCTGACGATGATGACCTTAGGTACACCTCATGTGCTTTATTCAGTGTTAAATGCTAATAATGTGAGTTTGAATGCCATTTTACATGACATATAGTCATACTGCTGATAGCAGCAGCAGATAGTTCACCTCAGATTTTGAAAATAAAATAAACTGTTTGAAATTGAACTTTAGAACTGTGAAATAACGCAAACCAACAAATACTCAGTGATTCAGCATCTACATTTAATAATGTTAAAGAGGTTTAATATGTATTAATTAGATTATAAACCTTACCATTTTGTGAGCGAGTGCATATTTTGTATTTCTGTCGTGCTGCATTTGGTGCAAACAGCCAAATTGCTTATCACTGGGTATCTTGTCACATAGCGTGTTGCGCGGTTACATCGGTACATTTTACATTCATAATATTTATATTATTTGTTAATTAATAACCTCATGTGGAACTCTGAATCTGTGTCTCACTTTAGAGTCCGCTACTGTCCACCGGAGGTTGTATTTTGGTCACGGGCGCATGCTTTGAGAGCCTTTCTGAATGAATGAATGAATGAAGGAATGAATTACGCTGTTTTCCACCAAGGTGCTGCTGAATTGTAATTGGCTAAACTTGCATTGGGTGAGTTAAATGACCAAAGACAGCATTCTGGCACGTAATGGATATTTTCAAATCAGAATATCTGACTTCAGCATTGTTTTTCAGATAAACAAGAATGTTCACTTAGC
This sequence comes from Danio kyathit, assembly GCA_903798195.1. Lineage (NCBI taxonomy): Eukaryota > Metazoa > Chordata > Actinopteri > Cypriniformes > Danionidae > Danio > Danio kyathit. Next base: position 14,178,230 of record LR812541.1, read on the forward strand.
ATGTTTCTTAAATATTTGCAAATATATTATGGTATGTTTATGCTTTAGAAGAGTCAAAAACTTACATACAGCACCTTTAATTTGTGAATTGGACTGACTGTTCGCAAGTGAACAATTCACTGATTCAAATATGATCTGTTCAGAGTGAGTCTCCAGTAAACAAGTTGCTGATTCATATGATTCATTCAGAGTAAGTTTTTAGTAAACAACTCACTGATTCATATATTCGTTCAGAGTAAGTCTCTGGTAAACTACACACTGATTTAAAAAAATCTGTCTCTAGCAAAGACTATAGAAGACACAAGTTATGTCACTCGTATTGTTTTAAATGGGGAAAAGTCTCAATATGGCAAATAAAGACCCGCCTTCTAGTACAGGAGCCAATCATCCATCGCTATAGATTGACGTTTCTCTGGGGGAGAAGCTTGGACCAGACATGTGTTTTTACGACAGTTTTCTGTTGTCAGCAAACACACTGGATTCTCAGTGAATACTTGTCAAAAGTTTTCTGGTTTTGTATGAAATGAACGTGAGGTACAGTCTGTCCTGCACATCACATGACAGAAACTACTCAAACGCCCACAAACTTGTAAACAAAGAGTCACTTTCATTACTGGAGGAAATTCACCATTAAGACCAAGTTGTGGATTACTTCAGAAGAGTATAGCGTGATCAGACGATCATTATTCAGAGGATGATAATGTGTAGAACGGCCACAAATGAGGTTGGTGTCATGATCTCGTTCCTTTCGAATGCGCATGTGCATTAGCTTGGGCAACCTGAAAAAAAATCCTTTGATTCAAATTTTTAGAAACAAAAAATGGTAACACTTTATTTTGATGGTCCATTTGAGTATTAGTAGACTGTCTGCTTAATATCTGTTGATACTGACATTTAACAGTCCTTCAACAGACATTTAACTGACTATAAGAAACTGTGCAAGTACATGTCAACTTACACTAACCCTAACCCCAACCCCAACCCTAACCCCAACCTAACAATCTACTTAGAATCTACTGAGAATTAGTTGCAATGTAACCTAAATTCAACAAACGGACCATCAAAATAAAGTGTGACCCAAAAAATATGAGACAGTTGTTCTTTAATTTTATTGGTGATTCCAAATTTGTAAGCTTAGCAAACATTTTTAGAGAATTTGATGTTTCCCCATTCAGACAGAATACCCAAGCATACTGCCGAGAGGCGTTTTAAAGATGGCCGCGGAGTGAAATGACTTGCCTTAAAGGGACATTAGGTGCGTTCGACTTCATGCAGCGCTGCGCAAATCGATCGAAATCTGTCTTAAAGCGGAGCATGCCGGTTAGAAATGTCGATGTCATGTGACTGTCACATGTGGCATCAAAGTACCGTGACAGCGCTCAGAGATCAGACGACTGATTCAGCCCTCGCAGCATCTGAAGAGCAACTGCTGGAGCTAAGATGACAACACCAATATAACACGGTTCACCGCCTGACAACAACCACATGTGTTTTGCATTTATTATTGGACAACTTCCATCTCACAAATTTCAATGATTTCAAATGATTCATTCAGAGTGAGTCTCCTGTAAACAACCCACTGATTCAAATGATTAGTTAAGAGTGAGTCTCCAGTAAATGATTCACCAATTTTACAAACTAATCTAAACTTATACTAATACTACTAGGATTCAGCATGTAATGGTGGTTTTACAGGATTTCACTTGAAATATAATATATTATTGACAAGTTTGGTATTTCAGCAAAATATATATTCAAGTACAGAAAAAACTTTTAATTGTATAACTTAAGTAAATAATAAAAAAAAAAAATTAAGTACTTTTGTACTTTGGCTCAAGAAAAGTTGAAGACGAGGACTACACTTCTGATTTGTGTACGTTGTTGACCACTGAAAGAAACTAACATCATTTCTCTATCGCATGCTTGCATAAATTGTCTTCGTTCCTGCGTTTTGCAGACGTGCATAAATTTGATTAGGACTTTGATTGCATTAGTCTCACATAGCATGCTGAGGCATGGGGATGTCGGTCATGACTGTAATCACATTACGAATCTGCTGGCCGTCAAAACACTACTTAAGTCATCATCTCAATGCTCACAAAATGGAGGCCATTGGGTTGTGCATGTTTCCATGTTCACACAAGTTAACTTGATCTCCAGTTCCTCTTTCAGTTCCTCTTTTCATTGTGTTTTGCCATTATAACGTCATTTTAGTGGATGGACTTAACAGTAAAATAATAAACTTCCAACTGTAATGAATAAACACGTTCTATCAGCAATAGAAATAAATGGATACAAATGGATAAAATACAATGACAAACTATTGTTGTATTCCATAACATTATGAATTATATAATCTTTGATAATTCTTTTAACTACAATAATAATATTAAAAGTAATATTTCTAGATATTTAATTGAACTGCAGTTGCATATAAAGGTGAATTAGAGAACTTTTTGCAGTTGAGATGAATGCAAAGTATTATCCTGAATTAAACCCTATACATAGCATTAGGATCAAAAATACAAAATTCCCTTTATTTATTTATTTATTTATTTATTTATTTATTTATTTATTTATTTATTTATTTATTTTATTTATTTATGTATTTTATTTATTTATTTTATTTATTTATTTATTCATTAATTTTGTTTATTCATTTGTTTGTTTGTTTATTTGTTTATAATTAATTTATTTTAATTTTATTTATTATTATTATTTTTTTTATTATTATTATTATTATTATTATTATTATTATTATTATTATTATTATTATTATTAATATTATTAATTCGCACATTAGTATGCCCATAAGCCTTTCTTCACCCCCTTTATTTGGAAAATAAAATTTTGACTTTTTTTTTTTTTTTTTTTTTTTGCAATTGATAGAGGAAAGTATGGATAAGGACCAAAGGACACTGAATTGTTACTGCCAACAACCATACATTTTTACTATGATTTACAGAAATAAAAAAATTTATTTAGTGTAAAAACACAGTCGTTTATATCAAAACATAATTGTCAGGCATATTTAAAACAAGAATCATTTAATGACAAATCAAAATACTTTAAATAAGCATCACAGTGTAGTTTTTTTTTTTCCCCAGGTTCTGAAGGTTGCAATGTCCTGCATTTTCATTGCCAATCTTAAGCCAATTGTAATGGTTTGTTTTGGTTCAATCTGAAATTTTCCCAACCAGCGCAGAGCCCAGAGGACCAGAGTGAGTGCTCCGACTATTTTTTTTATTAATTCTTTACCACTATATTACTTTTATAAACATCATCTTATTTCTTTATTTCTGTAGCACCTCCTATAATTATATATTGGATGTTGCATTATAAATAGACTTTTTAAAAAAGCATCTTAAAAGTATAATTATCCTGCCTACCTTGTTGGAAACTTTATGTTGTTAGTGTGACTTAAATGCTGCCCATACGCAGGTCACTATATACTTAGAACTAATGAGAACCATTACACATACAAAATGCTAAAGGCCATCAATATGGGCTGTAAATATGTCCTATACATGTGTTTGTGTGGTTTCCCTTGAGATCTGCTCTTACACAACTAGCCCTGGCAGAAATAATTCACGTTTCACTGTTGAGACGAGGCATATCAGTTTAACTTTTACCCTTTTGACAATTTCCTGGCTTGTCAAGATCAGGCAAACACAACACAGCCAGCTAAAACCACTGCATATTAGTGACGGTGTCCTTTTAAAATGGACTGCTTGAATGAACAAACCCATTTCCTGCACATTATCATTTCTCCAACTGCCCAGCGCACCGTATGCCATTTAAAGCGGACACACATCCACTGTGCATTACAACCTAACAATATCACATTCAGGAAATGAGGAAATCCTGTGCCATGACTTACACACTGCTTCCAGGTCACCATGGCTCATCCTAAAGGAAAAGGATTTGACTGACTGCAGTCTTAACACAAATTGGAGATAAATTTGTTGTCTTATTATATAAATACGATTGGTCTCCCATGTTATTTGTCTTGTATCACAGTATGCAAGCATAGAAACCTCACCCTGAATGTGGCTGTCAGCAATAATCACGTCCAGTTTATCTACTGCACCACTAACTCGGACCAAGCAAGCCCAGCAGAGATGTGAAGTGATGAAGAAGATAGCAGTAAAGTGAGGAGGCTTTCAGCTCAGAGACACACCCTACAATAGCAGAGACAAGTTGCCTCATAAAATCATATGCACTGGCCATTTTAGCCTCTGTAATGTATGTCTGTTAGTGCATATGATGTGGTTTATGTGTTATTTTGTAATCTGTTTGTGGTTTTATAGCCAGGGTTGTGTGTTGGTAAGCCATGGTGTAGGAAGCTTTGTGTTTAAACTCTGTGTTTGTGTTTTGTGTATTGTATTGTATTGTATTGTATTGTGATGTTTAGTAATTTTTTGGGCAAAATTCTAAATTAAATTGGTCTAATTCTAATAAACATTTTATGGACAAGAAAAAAATGGAATAAAATAAATAAAAAATAAATAAATAAATAAATAAATAATAATAATAATAATAATCTTCTACTAAACCAATAGTCTACTAGAATGGCCATAAATAGTCATTCTGACTTGTTATATACGACATGCATATATGATATTTAGATTCAAAGCTTCTATTAAGATTTTAGTATTAAAGGGATAAATGTTGGAAACTTGTAACCACTGACTTCCATAGTATTTATGTTTCCTACTATGGTATTCAATGGTTACAGGTTTGTGAGTAAATAGAGAGTAAATTTTAATTTTTGGGTGAAATATCCCTTTAAGCTTTGAATGTCTGTCGTCATGTCTTATGAAGTCATTACCCTAAAGATATGGTGTTGTTTTTTGTTGTAATATACCCTGTAATTGTGTATGAGTTATAAACCACCCACGAAGGTACAGGGAGAGTAAAGTATTTATTTATTTTTTATCACAGTAAACACGTGGATTTGAAAGACCTGTATGATGTAAAGTATATCCACATATTCAAAGCCACAGGAAAAAAAGTAGTGGATGCTGAAATGTGCATGGTAAGAACTCTTTTGCGTTTTGTCATTTTAATAAAATAACTATGTAAGAATGAAATATACACAATTTTAGAAAAAAAATGTCAGGGTACTATAGTTACATAAGTTTTATTTGAACAAATGTATTAAATTACAAAATAAAAAAATGGACAAAATGACTGCCTCTGTAGTTTCAGTGTTAAAGGAGGGCTTGGCTTTATTAATCAGGAAGCGGTTGGATTTTTAAAATGAATTTAAATATTATTATATATTATGTTAGATAAAAAGCTAATTTTTTAGAACAAACGTATAGCATGCAAACTACAAACACTGCTGAACGTGTCACATGATTCCTCATTACAAATAAAAAGAGATGGGTTGACTTCACTTTAAAAACTACTCAATAAAACCGTTGCTTTTAAAGTAAACAGTTGCCTTTTTTAAGTGAGTAAACCATTTGCCTTAAAATTATTAAATAAATGAACTACGTGTAAAATTATATATATATGTATGTATATAATAATGTAACTCGACTTAAGAGTTCCAAGTTACAAAACCTAAACATTCAGGGCGTGTTGTGATGAAGATGAGGTTGTTTCTTTATATAAAATAAATTTGAGAATTTTAATTACATTTTGCTGCTTTATATTAGAGGTTTAGAGAAGGCATGCTATTTTTTATGCCTAGGACTAACATAAAATAATTCTAAGACCACACAAGGGTTAAGTAAAGTAACTAACTGCTTTTTACATGTGCGTTTAATCCTCAAATCCAAAAGCTATGCGCTTTGATTCATTTAAATGGCATTCTAATGTGCACGGTAGGGTATTTGATCTGATAAAGCGCTTATCAAGGCAAAGTAAGACGCATCTGTTAAGTTTCTTAAATATTTAGAAGACATGCTGGGGTTTTCATTAGTACTTATTCTGCTGGTGGATTCTCAGTTGTCACTGTCTGACCCCAAAGGTGTTTAAGCTCTTAAGCAGAATGCTTATACGGTATATTACCAACTGGAGACCTAATTCATGAAATAGCATGGCTAGATTGGCCCACTGATACAACTCTTTAAATTGCATCAGATAAACTGAAGGGTTGTTTATTTGCTAAACTGTTTATTTACTACACTGTAAAAAGTAATTAGCTGACTTAAAAAGTGAGTATACAGTTGAAGTCATAATTATTAGCCCCCTTGAATTATTAGCCCCCCTGTTTATTTATCCCCCAGTTTCTGTTTAACGGAGAGAAGATTTTTGAACACATTTCTAATCATAATAGTTTTAATAACTCATTTCTAATAACTGATTTATTTTATCTTTGCCATGATGACAGTAAATAATATTTGACTAGATATTTTTCAAGACACTTCTATAAAGTTAAGTGACATTTAAAGGCTTAACTAGGTTAATTAGGTTAGCAGGCTAGGGTAATTAGGCAATTATTGTATAATGATGGTTTGTTCTGTAGACTATCAAAAAATATAGCTTAAAGGGGCTAATAATTTTGACCTTAAAATGTTTAAAAAATAAAAAAAAAACTGCTTTTAATCTAGACAAAATAAAACAAATAAGACTTTCTCCAAAAGAAAAAATATTATCGGACATACTCTGAAAATGTCCTAGCTCTGTTAAACATAATTTGGGAAATATTTAAAAAAGAAAAAAAAAAATCAAAGATGGGCTAATAATTCTGACTTCAACTGTATATAAGTATACATATAAGTCAGCTTAACAGTTCAACGTTACAACAGGTTTCCTTAATTTTTAAGTGAAGTAACTAATCACTTTTTAAAGTTTAGGATCAGTTCATTCAGCAAACATGACCTCATATCACCGATCTCGTCATTTCCTGATTCTCTTCCTCCATCTTCTCGTTATCATCTCTCTTCACATCTCTTCTATATAAATAGTTAAAATGGTAATAATATCAAAACATGAAAAGAGATGAACTATCTTGCATTAGGCAATTCTTCAATGCCATGTATTAACTTTGTCACAACAACTCTGAATGAAGGAATGGCGACTTGTTTAATTGAGTTTGTTCTGCGGGGTCAAAGCAGAGGCAGGGGATAAGCAATACTAATGCAGTCAGTCACACATGCATGTCACAGTGTTTCAAACCCCGGAGGAAAGCTTTGAACCTTTGCCTGCATGGCTAAACCTGGTGGGCAGCACAAGCTAAAATAAATCAACAGTAATGCATGGTGTCCAAGGGGTTGAAAAGAATATAAAATCTAGATCAACCATATGATATAAGACACTTTTTCTTTTTTCAATTCTGCCCACCCCCATCTCTTAGCAGGTGCTGTGCGGCAAGGTCAAAATAAGCTCCAGGGAAGAAGGGGATATGAGGATATCTAATAAACGGATTTTTCTCATATCTCAACTCAATGAATTCACTTCACACCACTTCCCTCTGGCCACCTCAATATAAAAAAGGCAATACACTGAGGCGCTAGCTGAGAATTTAGACTACCGAATTGTTGTGAGATCGCTAACAGCTAATCATCAAATCATCTCTTGTGATTTAAAAGTATCACATGATTCCCCAACAAGAGAAGGTGACTGGAAAATATAGCTGAGCAATCCGCTAGTGCAAAGGTAAATAGCTAATAAGTCACCAGACTGTTAATGTATTCTTGAATAAAAACAAAACGCACAATGTTCATGTCATTGCTGTCTCATTCTAAGTCACTGACCTTCTCAAAGAGTGTGACACCCCTATTATTCTCTTTTGAAGTCCCCCGGTAACAGAAAGAGGGAGAGGGAATGGGAGAGAGGAAGAGAGAGGGGGACCATCTGTCAACTGCCCCAGAGATCAATGGCACCAGCGGCAAGGCTAAATATGTTGCCCACCATGACTTGAAAACAATTCAACCCAGCAAGGTTTATTTTTAAGTTCCGGCTACGACATCCAGCATCATTTATTGTAGTGTTTCTAGAATAAGCTTGTTCATGTTGTTTACAAAGTATTACTGAAATATATTCAAATAACATAAGTGTATCAGATTTGTCATCATTAAACGGCAGCTAAGGACAGAATGGTGGAGATTCGACAGTGTGTCAACTCTGGTACAATAGAAAAGCAAATATTCCCCTGAATCTCCCCCCTGATTGAAGCGTAGATTGGTCTCACCCAATACGTGAACAGCAGCAAGACATGAGCTTGCAATGTAAACAAAAAAATAACACAGCGAATATCCAACACAACCAGACACCTTTACAATAAAGCAAGAACCATACTCATTAGCATGCAGGTGCAGCGTTGAGCCAAGAATAGATGCGTGAAAAGAGAAGGTGTGCGTAGTTATGTGAGCAGCACAGGATGAATGAGAAATACAAAGCAAGGTGGTTGCTAAGCAAGAGCAGGGCTGGGTTGAGCTATGAAGGTGATGCCGGATACATCAGCCAGGCAGAATTGCTCATTCCTTGGCATTGCAAGCAGATTAGAGGATCTTGTTATAACTTACCCAACATTTGACTGAAGAGGAGCTGCTCCAGGTCTCCAAGCACTGTTACAACCAGTTCAGGGTCCACCTTTAGAAAGGTCTTGTCACCTTCCTCTGGTTCCGGTCCATCTTTCCTACCTCCATCTCCTCCTGGGGTGGCTGATCCCGATGTACCACTCAAAGATTTCTTACCATTAGCTTTAGCCTTGGTGGACAAGATCTCATCATCGGACTTGCTGTCATCAGCTGGCTCTTGAGCCTTGCTGATGGGTTTGACCTCAGCGTAAGGACTTTTAGGTAGCCGACTGGGTTTCCCTAGTCTGAAAGGTGGACTAAAGGGTTTTGGCTTTCCCTGAAACAGCGAATGCTCCGATTTTGAAAGGTTCTTGGAAAGAGGGATACCCCTGCCAATGCTCCCTCTGGGATCTCTGAGCTTGCCTGATTTGTTCTGACCTGTCCCAGGCTTTTCCATGTCGTCTGACCACTTGGGCTGGTACAGGTGCATCTTCTTCTCAGCATCTGTAAGCACGCATAGATTGGTCAAGGACTTTTGTTTTCGCAAGTTGCTAGGCACTGGAAGACGACCCTCAGAGTTCCCTGCTCGGTACACCTTCAGCTCAGCCCGAGGAGTAGCCTGTGGGAGCCCTGACTTGCCCCTTTTCGCAGCCATGCCCCCAACTCCTTTGGCTCCTGCCTGGCCCTGAAGGGTCTTGGCTTTGGGGGTTTTGTCAGCCTCAGTCTCCAGAGCTACTCCTTGTCCTCTTGGGCTACCCCCAAGCATTCCTCCTGCGTGAAACCATGTAAAAGCATCAGTGAGTCAAATGGTTTTACAATCGAGCAAAGAAAGAGACAAGGGTCTGCAAGCTTTGTCACTTGCTGCCAAATCCTTATTACAGGGAGAGCTCTCCCTCCATTAGCACATGCAAAAAGACCATTCGGTAGATCCTGTTCTGAAGAGGTAATCCGTGTGCCTGGTGTCTTTAGCATGTAAATCTAGCATCTGGCTCCTCTCAGTTAGACTGCCTCAGTTGCAGCTGCTCTAGTGCTACCCAGTCACTCATTTTCTCTCTCTTTCTCTCTCTCTCTCCTCCCTTCAGCGGAGTGTCTCGCTGCTTTGCTGTGCAGCAGCAGAATGACAGTGAAGACAGACACAGAAACGGTCCCTCCCCCTGCTCCCCCGCACTCATTCAAGCACACACACCCTCCTCCTCCCCCTCTCTCTTATGACTCTCTCTCTCTTTTTCACTTCCTCTCTTCAACACACCCACTCTAAAGATGCTATACTGCTCCCCTGCACAAGTGTTACAGTATGAGAGACCTATGATAAATTACAGTGTGTTTTTAAGCAGTTCTCTGCCAGTATGCTTCCTCTGTTGGTCCTCTTTGGTTCACTACAGTGCTCTGTTATCATAAAACCAATAAGGACATAATTGCCAGGAACATTACGCTGCCAGAGTCAGATTCAGTATAAAAAATACATGCCAAAAAATTATTTAGATGACTCCAGGACAAACCTTGGGGAAAATTATGTTTGTTGTTCACCCAAAAAGGGTGTTTAACTTGTTTAAAATCTATTTGAGTTTATTTTTTTCATTTGTTAAACACAAAATAATATATTTTGTAAAGAAAGCTAGAAACCTGTAACCTTCAACTCCCATAGTATTTGATTGACAGTATGTTTTACGCAGCGGATGCCCTTCCAGCTGCAACCTATCTCTGGGAAACATCCATACACACTCATTCACACTCATACACCAAGGACAATTTAGCCTACCCAATTCACCTGTACCGCATGTCTTTTGGCAAACTCCACACAGAAACGCCAACTGACCCAGCCAAGGCTCGAACCAGCGACCTTATTGCTGTGAGGCGACAGTACTACCTACTGCGCCACCGCGTCACCTCTAGCTTTCTTTAAAATATATTATTTTTCAGTTCAGCAAAAAAAAACTATTCATTCATTAATTAATTCAGATTCCCTTCCAGCTGCAACCCATCACTGGGAAACACCCATACACTCCCATTCACACAAAAAACTGAACCTTTTGGCAGTTTGCCAAATTCGGCTCATTTTCTATTTAATGATGATGTAGAAATATTGCATTTTAGTGACATTTTAAGAACTATTTTTTTGCTGGATTAGCTTGTCGAATGGTTTTTATATACCAAAAACATTTCCTACCATTTTTCAATTTGCTTACCATACTATTTTACTATTTTGAGTGTTTATTTACAAATGTGCATTTAAACTGTACGTTTTTATTACAGTTTTATAAATAATAAAAATTTAATTAAATAAAGAAATATGAAAAAAAATACTTATTCTAAAATAAAAATGTATAATCATCTATCATTAAATTATATATATATATATATATATATATATATATATATATATATATATATATATATATATATATATATTAGAAATCTGTTAAAACTTGTAAAACTGAAGCCTATTTACCGTATTCTTCAATTCAGAAGTGAACTCGTTTTTGCGATTGTTTTAGAACTTCCTATTCAGTTTCCTATGGGAGAAATGACTAGGAATAATAAACGGGAGAAAACGGTCAAACTACTTGCTCTACAAATAAGTGTGTTTATGACTATACAGACAAAATAGAATAATATCATAAGAAAATATCAGTTTGCAACATCAAGCAGCAGAATGAGCTTTTTTTAACGTCTAAAAATGAATGGAAGTGAATGAAACCAGAAGTCTCAAGCCAAAATGTTTCAAATGGCTGTGCCAGCTCGTACATGACGAATAAGGTCAATAGGCAAATAAAAACTGGCCAGTACATTCCTCAGTGAGAATTTAGCCATTTGAATAAAAAGAAAAATTCAAACATAATAATAATCCAACTTTTGGTCTTTCAAACCATACGAACCCCCTTGGCTATGGGCCTGACTAATATATAAAATATGATATTTATTCTTGGGGGGGTATTCACCCTTATTCACTCCTTTTCACCAATGTCAGGTGCAAACCTACGTCCTTGTTTTGAAGAAAGCTGGAAACCGGTAATCATTAACACACATAGCAGGAAAAACAAATACAGTGGAAGTCAATGTTTATCGGTTTGCAGTATTTAGCTAAATATCTTCTTTTGTGCAACTGATGAACGATACTCAAATAAGTAAATGATGACAGAATTTCCAATTCTGAGTGAACTACCCCTTTAACTCACCTTGTGTCGCCTTACATTACCCCTAAAAAGAAAAGATTGAGATTCGGAAAGAACAGCCTCGATTCTGTCAGAGGATGGACCTAATTTTTCACCAGCACTTGGAAGGGGATGTCACAACAATACGATGCACACAAGACCGCACACAGTTCCTTCCTCTTATGCCGAAAGGGATCTAGGCATGTTTAAATCAATTTTTGAGAGTGCTCTACTTAGTTCTGTCATTTCACCTCAACAAAACCAAGCTCTACCAAACATACCATCCGAGTGGAAATAACTGACCTCATACAACTTCTTAGCTCAAGGACAGAGGGTTTATTAAACAGGATTAAAAGGAGCCGCTACGTTTACTATTCCTTCTGTATTCTTACCAAGTTTGCAAACAAAGCTTGTTCTTCGGAGGAGAATTGTATATTTCTAACAACATAAACTTTGATATGTCTCTGTCATTGAATCAATAAGTTCAAGTAAAGTGCATGCTTTTAAGGTGGTGCATTACCTTATCCATTAATATGATGGTGTAAACACCTCAGTTTCTTCCCATCATGGACTTAATGCACTAATTCATGATGGCAGCTTAAAACCCAGCACTACGTGAGTCGATAAGGAAATCGCTGAACAAAGTCTATGAAAGTTCTCTAAAATATCTTGGCGGCAATCCATAGAGCAAACGGAAATATTCAAATTCAGCAAATAGCTTTAAATGAAAACACTGTTGCCGCAGTCCTTAAGAGAACGTTATGAACAGTATTCAAAAATATCTTATTTGCAAACCTCTGCTTAGTCAATCAGTTCTTTTTTTACTACAGGAACTAATTACTGGAGATCAACATACATTTCAAAACAAACATTGCTGAAATAAAAATAAATAAAAAAAGACTTTTATGAACATTTCCCAATAATTTTTTATAATTATTATTTATCTGACTGATATTTAGCATTTTATTATGCAGTTGTTCTGTATTCAGGGTGGTGGCTAATGTATCGCACGGGGGTGCGTTTCCTAAACAACAACAACATAACTCACGGGTAAACTATCATAGTATGCTGCAACATTTGGGAAAAGAACAATGTAGTGACGAGTGTTTCCCAAAACTGGAGTTTCTCTGTCGCAGATCTGTCGTTTGAACTACGTTAGTTATAAGGTAAATATCCATAATGACGCTCTAAACAGGGTGGAGTAACAACTTCTTTAATGAAAAAAAACATAATTTTTTGTGCAAAATATATTGTTTTACACGCACATGCATTTAAAAAAAATCCAATATTAGTTTTGGTAAAAACATGCACTCACTTTCCATATTAGGCTAATTAAAATATATGTAAACGGCAAATATTATTACGTCTTTGGACTGTGTGGGAAACTGGAGCGCCCGGAGGAGGGAGAACATGCAAACTCCACACAGAAACACCATCTGACCCAGCCAAGGCTCGAACCAGCAACCTTCTTGCTGTGAGGCAACAGCACTACCTACTGCGCCACTGCGTCGCCCTATATTATATTATATTATATTATATTATATTATATTATATTATATTATATTATATTATATTATATTATTCATTTTCTTTTAGTCCCTTTATTAATCCGGGGTCGCCACAGCGGAATGAACCACCAACTTATCCAGCATATGTTTTACGCAGCGGATGCCCTTCCAGCTGCAACCCATCTCTGGGAAACATCCATACACACTTATTCACACACATACACTATGGACAATTTAGCCTACTTCACCTGTACCGCATGTCTTTGGACTGTGGGGGAAACCGGAGCACCCGGAGGAAACCTACGCGAACGCAGGGAGAACATGCAAACTCCACACAGAAACACCAACTGACCCAGCCGAGGCTCGAACCAGCGACCTACTACCTACCGCGCCACTGCGTTGCCCTATATTATATTATATTATATTATATTATATTATATTATATTATATTATATTATATTATATTATATTATATTATATTATATTATTCATTCATTTCTTGTCGGCTTTGTCCCTTGCGGGGTCGCCACAGCGGAATGAACCGCCAACTTATCCAGCACGATTTTACGCAGCGGATGCCCTTCCAGCCGCAACCCATCTCTGGGAAACATCCATACACACTTATTCACACACATACACTATGGACAATTTAGCCTACTTCACCTGTACCGCATGTCTTTGGACTGTGGGGGAAACCGGAGCACCCGGAGGAAACCTACGCGAACGCAGGGAGAACATGCAAACTCCACACAGAAACACCAACTGACCCAGCCGAGGCTCGAACCAGCGACCTACTACCTACCGCGCCACTGCGTTGCCCTATATTATATTATATTATATTATATTATATTATATTATATTATATTATATTATATTATATTATATTATATTATATTATATTATATTATATTATATTATATTTGTTTATGTTTATTATTCAATTATTTATTTGTTTTCATTCAGCTTAGCACCTTTATTTATCAGGGGTTGCCACAGCAGAATGAACTGCCAACTTATAAAGCATATGTTTAATACAGTGGATGCCTTTCCAGCTGCAACCCAGACCATACACTGCGCTTAATTTAGTTTATTCAATTCACCTATAGCGCATGTCTTTGGACTGTGGGGGAAACATACAAACTTCAAACAGAAATGCCAACTGACCCATCCGGGACTCGAACCATTGACCTTCTTGCTGTGAGGCAACAGTGCTAACCACTGAGCCACCTTGTCGCCTATTATTATTATTTTTATTATTATTATTATTTATTTTTTTATTTTTTTATTATTATTATTCATTTTCAGCTGTCTGTGATTTTATGAGTATGACGTACAAAATACGCCACTTCGATAACCATAGCTTGTATACACTCTAGAAGTCAGTCACTACTTTCACTGTCTTGATAACATACATTGTTAATTTTGTCAAGCGATGACTGGTTTAAAGCAACATGTGGTCATTCTTGTCGTCCACTGCACAACAAGTGCAAAAAAAAACTAGTCAGAAACCACATAATCTGACATGGTGACATACATAAAACATATGTACATATATGCTCACATATATGTATGGTCATCTCTCTTAAATGAATATTTTCTAAGGATGCTTTACACTATTATAGTACAGCAAATACATTAGTTTAGTCAGTACTGAAGCCAAACTTATCTAACAAAAAACTTATGATAACGTTCAAAAACATTGTAAAAAACTATTCAGCAAAACTTTTTTGGTCAAAAAATTATCCAAATTTATATGTTAGAAAAAAAATATTAAATACAAACAAACGAACAAACAAAAGACAATACGATATTTACAATTTAGTTGAAATTTTGTCGTTTGTAATTTTTTTTTTCTTGAATTTAAATGTATTCTTTTTCTATTTCTAAAAATGTTCTGTGACTAAAATATTATTTTAATAAATCCACTCACCGGCCACTTTATTAGGCACACCTGTCCAACTGCCCGTTAACGAAAATTTCTAATCAGCCAATCACATGGCAGCAACTCAATGCATTTAGGCATGTAAACATGGTCAAGTCTATCTGCTGCAGTTCAACCAAGAATATGAATGGGGAAGAAAGGTGATTTAAGTGACTTTGAATGTAGCATGGTTATTGGTGCCAGACGGGCTGGTCTGAGTATTTCAGAAACTGCTGATCTACTGGGATTTTCATGCACAACCATCTGTAGGGTTTAAAGAGAATGGTCCAAATAAGAGAAAATATTCATTGAGTGGCAGTTCTGTGGACACAAATGCCTTGTTGATGTCAGAGGTCAAAGGAGAATGGCCAGACTGGTTCCAGCTGATAGAAAGGCAACAGTAACTCAAATAACTCGTTACAACCGAGGTATGCCGAAGAGCATCTCTGAACGCACAACACAGCCAACCTTGAGACGAATGGGCTACAGCAGCAGAAAACCACACCGGGTGTCACTCCTGTCAGCTAAGAACAGGAAACTGAGCTTGCAATTCACATAGGCTCATCAAAATTGACAATGGAAGATTGGAATGGTAGGGCCAGAATGTGGCATCAACAACATGAAAGCATGGATCCATCCTGCCTTGTGTCAATGGTTCAGGCTGGTGGTGGTAGTTTAATGATGTGGGAGATATTTTCTTGCCACACTTTGGGCTCATTAGTACCAATTGAACATAGTATCAATGTCACAGCCAACCTGAGCGTTGTTGCTGACCATGTCGATCCCTTTATGACCTCAGTGAACCCATCTTCTGATGGCTACTTCCAGCAGGATAACACGCCATGTCATTAAACGTGAATCATCTCAGACTGAGTTCTTGAACATGACAATGAGTTCATTGTACTCAAATGGCCTCCACAGTCACCAGAACTCAATCCAATAGAGCACCCTTGGGATGTGGTGGAATGGGAGATTCACATCATGGACGTGCAGCCAACAAATCAGCAGTAACTACATGATGCTATCATGTCAATATGGACCAAAATCTTGAAAATCTGGAATATTTCCAGCACCTTGTTGAATCTATGCCACGAAGGATTAAGGCAGTTCTGAGGGCAAAAGAGGGTCCAACCCGGAACTAGTAACGTGTACCTAATAAAGTGACCGGTGAGTGTATATATGTTTATTAAATTTGTATTGTTCAAATGTATAAAAATCTATTGTCTATATTCACTGAGAAATTAATAGAAATATTTTACATATATATATACTGTGTATAGAGGGCTGCACTTTACTGAGAAAATATTGCTGTTGGGAATTGCGAAAATAATATTTCATGTGATATAACCAACACAATCTCACGACAATTCGTAACATTTTGATTTAGTGGCTAATTCGTATGAATTTGTATGATCTCATTCGTACAAATTTTGTACGATTTGCTCATCCCCCAATGATGGTTGGGTTTAGGGGTGGGGTTGGGTGTCTCCTTTTTAAAATTGTACATTTTTGTACAACTAAACTCGTAAGAATTCAAATTAGCCACTAAACTGACAAAACGTAAAACAGTTATGTTTCCTCGTGAGATCAGGCTGGATATAACATACTATATGCCTAGCGTAATGCACGAAATGCAAATTTAATTTGCTATATTTTCACTAGCAAGGAAATGGATCTTGTGTGAAAAGCATGAGAGCAGACCATCTATGGAAAGAGCAAGATTCCACCAAATCTCTTTTTTAGATTTTCAGACCAGCAAGCCCATGGGCACACAAATAAGTGCAAGTGCATTTGCTATTTAAACAAATGTGTCGCAAATCATACCTGCACCAGGCTGAACTTGCATTGCACCTGGCACAATATTGCATCAGGTGTGTATTAGGGCCCATGAAGTGAAGAATAATTCATGCCCATGTCATACACATTTCAGAACTATTTGTGCAAAGTGTTTACACCGAATGTGTTAACTCGCTTTATGCTTCTAATACCAGCATATATTAATGGAGGCAAACAGATCCAGAGTTCCTCCCAGCAGAGACATTAATGTCACAGCAGACATTAAGTGGACAGACTAACAGACAGAGCCATATCTGTTGATGGGGGAGCTCTTGCTTACAAACAGCGCTCTGTTATGAACATGGGCTCGGGACAGCGCAGCTCACGTAAATTTCACCACAGGTCGCCACCTCGTCTCTTGCCTGCGGGCTCCAACACTGAGTCGACTGTCTGGTCTCCGTGACCCAGACCTCAGTACAAAATTGCTGGACAAACTTCAAAGTTACATGAAGTTTAGCTGGAATCACACATTTAAAATGCAATTATAGGACTTATTTGTCATGTTGCTAACTTTTCAAAGAGGCTGCTCTGTAAAGGTGTCTTATAAGTAACATGCATCACGTCAAGTCACCTTTATTTTTGTTTTTTATACACTGTAAAAAAAAACGTCATGATTTACAGATTTGTTTTTTTGCTTTTTTATTTTTTTATTTTTATTATTTTTATTTTTTTGCATTATGGGACATTGATGTCTACTCTGTAGACTTTTTATTGTTGAAAATTCAACTCCGCAGAGTGACATTTATTCACATTTTAGTAGATACAATATACACTCAATTTTATTTATTTATTTTTTTTGCTGCTTGTTCAAAATGCTCATTTAAAATGAGCTGAAACAACACAAATATTCTTAAATATTTTTTGGGACAACTTAATTGTTTTAATTACATCAGTAAAATGACAGAAAAAAATATACTGGCAGTTTATTACCAGGTTTTAGGTACTATAATTTAAAACACCAGCATCTTAAATGAGTTATTAATATTCACCTTAATTTTTACTTTTTACTTAATTTTTTAAACATTTAAAAATAGTTTTTTTTTTTTTAACTTAATTTCTGTTGGGACAACATTGTCACAGTCACCAGCGATCCAGCCTGCTCAGATCACTAACAGACTACAAATCTCCCGGTATAAGGACTGCAAGTTCCAGTCATGCAACACACACACACACCTGCTCCATTGACTACACTTCCACAGCTGAAGCTGCTCAAAGACTGATTAGACGAACTATAAAGAGAGCACTCACACACACACTTCTGGGCTAAGTCTTCTATAATGGGGACGCTGACAATGGAGTGGGGATACAAATGCAGGGTTTATTATGCACAAAATGGTCAGGCAAATAACAGTCAACACAGGAGCAAACGTGTATATGGGCAATCCAGAGTCGTGGTCGATAAACAGGCAGATGGTCAGTACAGGCAGGCAGCAGGCAACGTAAACAAAGAAACAAGGCGAGGGTCAAAAACATGGCAAGACAAGACCAATTGTTCACAAAGACCGATAAACAAGACTTAGGAATGAAGCTTGCGGTACGCCGTAAGACAGAATTTCATATGCTCAAACTCTACTGTGACTACGGCTTGAGAGTGTCATAGTAAGCCATATATCCGGCGTAATCATGAGCAGCATCAGCTGTGGGAGTGTAATCAATTGAAACTTGGAGCAGGTGTGTGTGTGTGTTGCATGACTGGAACTTGTAGTTCATATACCAGCAGATTTGTTGTCCGTTAGCAATCTGCACAGGCTAGATCGCTGGTGACCAGGACAAACATGAAGTGTATAGTGTATAGTATAAGAAAAAATTATTTGCATTTAAAAAACCTTTTTCAAACTATTTACTTATGCTCATTTAAAATGAGCTGAAACAAAACAATTTTATAGAATTTTTACAGAATTTTTTTAGAATTTTTACAGAACTTAATTGTTTTATGTTTATTTC